>JASANE010015538.1:0-141721 GCA_030248225.1 Trileptium ribeirensis
TCAGTTTGATATTGGTGCCACCCTCTAGTTCGATATTGGGTGCCTCCATCTTTTATGTTGGTGCACCGCTCCATTTTGATATTGGTGTCCCCACTCCAGTTTGATATTCGTGCTTCCTTAGAATTTGAAACTGGGAGCACCAATATCAAACTGCAGGGGGTTCTACTATCAAACTAGAGGAGGCATCACTATCAAACTAGCGGAGGGCACCAATATCAAACTTTCGGGGAACACCAATATTAAACTGGAGGGAACATTAATATCAAACTGCAGGGGGCACCAATATCAAACTTAAGAGAAAAACCACTATTAAACTGGAGCAGGACGATATCAAGCTGGAGAAGATCACCACTATCAAACGAATTTTTAAAAAGACCATTGGGACCGGAAGTACGTCAAAACGATCGTACATATCTCTATAACCGATCAAAATATACTAGCAGTATTGATTGATATTGATTTCGTAGAGTTCTATGTTCCACTGTTACATACGACATGTTGCATGTAACACGGGTTGCAGACAACATCTTATATGTAACACAGCTACATACGACATGTCGTATGCCACAAAAATTTTCGAGCAGATGGGCTTATTATTCTTTGAATCAGCAATTAGGAGTAAATATGGATCTTTTGCGCAACAATGAAAAATCTTTGTTATTCGGATGAGTCTGACAAGTTATTAAGTGTCTACATATGACTGAATTGCTTAACTGCGCATTATTAAGGTTTTTTCTGTACGAACTGATACTCCAGTATGCTTTGAGATTGTCGTTATTAAGTGACGTATTGAAACATAAGGATGTTTTCTAATACTCCTTAAATTTTATATTTCCAAATCATAGTCCCCCAACCTTTTGTATAGTATATTTAACCACGTTGGTTCAGCGCATAGTTCTTTATTTTATACATTGTATTTAAAAAATATGTTTGTATTGTATATATATATTCATGTTTCAGATAGATATCCTCGAGGTTGTTTATGTTGGCGCTACTGTGTTTTTTGTCGCTTTATTCGTGTTTTGTTATTGTGTTTTTATATTTTATATAACACATTTTGGTTATGTATATTAATTTCTTATTAATGTCTATCAATTTACAAATTTCTTTGGCCATCAATTTCGCTATCGCTGCGTGTCTTTTTGTTGCATTTGCATCATCCGTATATATTTATCCGGTGAGGTGACAATTATAATGTTAAAACCTAACTTTTAGATGCTAGCCTATTGTGCAACCAAAAAATTAGACTTGGAAATAGAATGTTTGCAACAATGCAACGCATTATAGACTATGCAGCGTAAGTCGTTTCTTAATGTGAATCTTAAATGAGCTTGTGTCAGTATTGGTTCTACAGCACAGATCTTGCACAAACGTTTCAAGTCGAGCACAAACATTAAACTTGTCAACCTTAGTGTATGTGGGAACGAAGTCTAAACCTTTAGATAGGGCCTGACAGACACTTTTCGTAACCTCGATATCCGACAGATTGAATACCCATTTGACGTTATTAACATTATGACCGAAATTATCTAACCTAGAATTTAAGCGTTTCGACTTTCATTGATGATTTGAAAATTGATTATTTTGAAAGCGCCGAATGTGCAAAGTGCAATTGCGACGATGTTTCTTGGTTTCATAACTTATAATTTATGCACGAAATTAGACCAATTTGAAATGTTCCTAAGAATTACTTTATTTTTAACACGGATAAACGGCGACATGATGTTATTCTGCAGGCAGCAAGTCAAGAAATCAATGTGTGAATTGCACTTTGCGTGACTTCTTGTATGCTTTGGACAAACTAACAACCCAATTGTCATTTACACCTAATTCCCGTAATAAGTCCTTCAGGGAGCAGCACATTGGTAAGCTGGTTTATCGTTGATAACGCTAAAACATGAGTCAATTGCATGGTGTATAGCCGGGTGCTAAAAATGAAAATGTTTTACAAATGTAAATTCGAAGATATTAGAACGAATGTATCCAAAACACTAAACAGTACAAAAACCACAGAAACTATATCCCAACTGACAATGCTTCGATGTATAAACTGACTAGTCGTGTGTAAACACTAACAAATTAGAAAGTTAGAAGAGTAATCGCAACAACTTTTCCCAAGAAAAGAAGCTTAATTAGAATAACCTTGTAGTTCAATGTGTGCAGGGCCAAATATAAGACCAAACGCGGCGAAATAAATATTGGCACAAAATTTGTAAAAATTACATTGTAAAATCGTCGTTGTTCGTATTTTCAATTTTGCCCGCATTCTCGTCAGTATCGCTCTCACACTCGGTAGTGTGACCCAATCTCGGCTTTTTAGGGTTGGGCGGTACCACTTCCGATATGTTGTCAGAAACGTATAGTTGCGGTGCGGTCAAACGTAGTTGTGTGGAGACTATAGGAGCTTCCAAGTATGCGAGTGAGCCAATTGTAATATTGCGTTCGAAAAGGTTGGTCGACTGTACTGGAGAAAGTTCGTTGCCATTATTTTCCGAGATAATAATAATCGGTATGCTGATATTTTGGTCGCTTACGCGTGTACCATCGTCAGAGCTAACGGGGCTAAAATATATTAAAAAATTAGCTCTATAATGTTATTACAAAACTATACAAAGGTTGAAGTACGGCAAGTAATAACATACCAAATCAAATAAGTCTTACAATTCTGCCAAACATCAATATTATTCGGGTAACAGTAGCAACAGTTTCAGGGCTGAGAAGGCATTGAGCTTTGGATTTAGGTGTCTAATGAGCATATTTTCTAGGTTACGTAGAAGTAACTCCGGCTTGGCAAATAGACCTGTGCAATCACTTTAAAGTCATCAGGTTTGCCACTACATTGTAATTAACGGAATGTTGATAAACTGTAGAATTTTGCAATTAATTGTTATTCAGAATTTTACTTGTTGCTGCAGATTTAGCTGAATGTTCCGTAATACTATTGCATAAACGTCGGCTAGAACAACCAACGTAGTCTGTTTCACAAACGGAACATATGTATATATAAACCACATAGGATCTCAGTTTTTCAGGTTATTGATCTTCAGGTAAAACATTTTCACGTAAATATAGATACATAAGTAATGAAAATTATATGCCAAAGGGCATGAAGGCATTAACTACTTAGTTCGAAAATAATAATAATGGTTTTGACGCAGTGGTTTCAATAAGTTTCGGTCGTTTGGGCAGGGTATACAAGTTTTATAGCAAGCATTGGTGGAGCTCTGCGTCGAATTGAGAGTTGTTCACTGTACTCAATATGCTAAACTCAGAATTTGTCAGTTCATTGTTGTTGAACTTCTTTCCCGTTCTCGTGGATATACCTCGGTGCTCTGCTACCCCTATTGTGAGATGTCGGCACGTGCTGCCGATGTAGTCTGCTTTACAAGCAGAATAGTTAAATTGATACACAACATAGGATTCTAGAGCGGATGGTAAATGATCCTCAAACCGAAAGTGATGTTTGATTTTGCGGTCGGTTTGAAGACAACAAGAAAATCATTATTTACAAACGTTGATATTAATAATGATGTTATTTGCTTGTTTAAAAAAAATTAGTGTCAACCGTAGTTTGGCTATTAAACTGGGCGCTTGGGACACTATGTGCCACACAGCTATAGTTTGAGTGCCAGTTATTGATGAACGACTTAGTGGTGTTGTTTAGTACCTTATTTAGAAAACCATTTTGGTTGAGTGTTTTGTGCAAAAAATGAATATATTTATGGATGATACTAAAGTTGGTACCTATTTCATAGGCTCTGTGAAGCAAGCATTCAATTAAACCTGTTTTATACTTCAGGAAAATGAAAGAGTCATATTTCAATAATAAACCCGAAAAGTTGGCTTAGCCGTACGTGGACGTTACTATTTTGCCTTGTTGTTTGCTGACGGGAACATTTAGGAACTGAATTGTATTACTATTTTCACCAAATATGTGAAATCGTTTCTTTTATTCACCACCATCCTACATGATGGTGGTGTATTAGATATTAGATTGAACAATAATACACAATATAAATAATACATTTATCGTACAACAACTACATATGAAACATAATATGCTTTGTACGTGTATAAGCTAAAATTTACATTTAAGCTAAGTCAGCAATGCCTAAAATACTAGTTCGTTATAACTATTATATTTTGTTTTCCTATTTTGTCAGATTACATATTATAACTGCTAATAATTGTTAATTGTTCATAATTGTTAATTGATTTGCCAAATATAATTATTGGAACACTTTTCACATTCAACTGCTGGTGTCGTTTCCCCAATCAAAAATCGAGCAGCGCAAAATGTCTCGGCCTTGTCCGATCATATTTAATAGCAAACTGAAAGTTCTATCGAACTCTTCTAGGGCTTTTGGATTATCTCAACTCCCAGCCCAAAAAAGACGAATGTTGAAGAAGCGGAGCCATTGGATGTGAATGCCTAAGCCTTAAACTAAGCGTATTGTGAACCGAAAAATCAATTTAGCTAAAGCTTACAATATTTTAGCTCGTCATTGGAACTATATGTACAATTATACAATTATTGATACATTTTTACTCATGAAACTTTCGAAAACTTTGGAAAACCAAAAAATCTACAGAATTTCTCATAAACATGTAATAGACATTTTTTGAACCGCACCATCTTGCTGAATATAATGGTAAATAAATTATCAAAAGTTACAGTTCCGGCATGGCCGCTAAACAGAAAAGATTTCTCTATCCCGCTAAAAATGTCGTTACCAAGCTTACACGTATTTATTAGAAACGTGCTAAACAAATCTCAGTAAGCGCAAATTCGCCTATTACACAATTTCCGGCGGCAATGATGCAATCAATTGTATAGTTGTAGTAGAGAGACTCTAGTGCGCTTAGTAAGCTCAGGTCGGTACTTTCTCACTAAACTGAGTCGCATCGTTTGCTCCGGCTGCGTGAATATCTAAATACTTATTATATAAATCATAATATAATATAATATAATATAATCGGTTTTGAAAGCTGTTTTCGTCCTGAAGCTTACTTTTAATTCTTTACTTTTGCAAATAATGTTTGTTAAGACCTGGGATGTATAAAATATAATGGTAGTAACCTTATCCAGTTAAATATCTGTATTGGTTTTTCAACTGATAAAAGCCTGCTACTGCATTTATTGCGCTTGAATGACGCTTTCTGAAATTTGTCAGCAAATATCCATGATTATATGCTCGTTAAGCAAATTATTTTGGCAGTTGCTACCTGGAATTTTAACTGAAATCTCGAATCTAAAAATCTTTTAGCGTTGAAAGGTAGTACGATTTAGATATCGATCAGAACAGAGAAAAACTTCTAAAACCTTAACATGTACAATTTAGCTGAGTGAAGTGTAGACCATGACGTTTTCATATACTAAGACTAAGTCTTAACGGCTTAGCGATAGCATAAGCATAGGTTCCTGCATGAGCTTTGAACTAAAAGCCTAAGAAATCGAGGTTTTGCCCCTCTGAAATATCTTGCTCTAAGCTGCTCGTTTTTGTAACGTTATAAAACATATTGCCCTTCATAGTTATATGTACGCGATCTTCCAAATGTTCTGATGTAATATCTATGCAGTGTGGGAATTTGGAACACTTTACACCCGCAACTGCTGGTGACATTTTACCAATCAAAAATCAGGCAGCACAAAATGTCTGGGCCATGTCCGTCCATATTTAAGAGCAAACTGAAAGTTCTATAGAACTCTTCTAGGGCTTTTGGATTAGCCCAACCTTCAGCCCAAAAACGGTCAATGTTGAAGGAGTTGGGCCATTGGATGTGAATGTCTAAGCCCTAACCTAAGCGTATTATGAACTGAAAAATCAACTTAGCTAAAGCTTACAATATTTTAGCTCGACATTGAAATTATATACACAATTATACAATTCTTGGTGCGTTTTTACTTATGAAACCTTTGAAACCTTTGGAAAACCAAAAAATCTACAAAATTTCTCATAAACATGGCCCTAATAGACATTTTTCGAACCGCTCCATCTGGCTGAATATAATGGTAAATAAATTATCAAAAGTTACAGTTTCGGCATGGTCGCTAAACAGAAAAGATTTATCTATCTCGCTAAAAATGGCGTTACCAAGTTTAAACGTATTTATTAGAAACGCGCTAAATAAATCTCAGTAAGCGCAATGTCGCCTATTACACAATTTCTGGCGGCAATAACGCAATCAACTGTATAGTTGTAGTTCAGGAACTGTAGTGCGCTCAGTAAGCTCAGGTTGGTACCTTGTCGCTAAATTGAGCCGCATCGTTTGCTACTGCTGCGTGAATATATCTATACTTATTATATAGGATCATAATATAAAGTTTCTTAAACTTCTTCTATTTTCTTGTTCTTTTGGTTCGGGCGTGCATGGATAGAATGATGTCATTGTGTCAAGTACTCTTTTGCCAGAAAACTCAGAATAAAAGGCAGTAGGAAAAACATTTATTGCCGGTAAAAGTATCAGGAACACGAAATGAGTATGTAATTCTTTTTATGTAATCTTAGTCCCTGGCCAATATGAAATCGACTCTCTTTTGGTTTCAACCTGATTTACCTCCGCACTCATAATTTTTTCGCTTACTTTATTACCCCTTATGGTTTAGGTTTTCTATTAATTTATTGATTCTCTAATGAGATTGTTCTCTAATTAATACCAGGTATCTTCAGAAGAAATACCCCGTAATTCTATATAACTACCTGAACCTATGTCCTTAGATTTAAGCTGTGTATTGACCCCTATCTTATGTAACGTATACCTGACAGGAATGCACGAGGGTTATATTATGAACTAGGTTGTGACGAACGCACACGCCTTAATTGGAACGTTGTCTCTCTCAACCACCCGGCACCTGAGAAGAATGCCAACGGGTGGCTTTGACGAAGAATTGGAAGCTTAAGATCGGTCGTTCCTAATGCCACACGCCTCACTCACCCCTGACGCTCATGAAGTTAACGCCTGCACTATACTCACCCCGGAGATTGCTCGTACTGACTGACTAGGCCACAATCTATTTTGTGCTGACAATGACTCTGACAATCTATTTTCTATTAATTATTTCTGCCACTCTATACTATCCTAGGGCTTAATTATTTGAGCCATGTACACCTACTTTTGGTACAATAAATTGCACTAAATTTGTTGTTATACGTTGTTTTATTATACCTATGTGCTATGTGACTTTGCTTTTTCCTGGTATCTAGCGATACTATCTTGGAATCCCGAAATCTTAAATAAAAAATAATAAAATCCAACCAATCTTTATTCACGCAGGTCTTTGCGTGCTGACCATGAGCAAGTCATAAATTATAAGCAAAATCGAAATATATAAAAACAAAACTTTAGCTACCACACGTAAATGTCGACTAAGAATGCGGCCGTCATTAGCTAATAGTTGGCGGATAAGCTCGTCCAGCTGTGACCATTTTGAGATTCAGTAAACTTGGAGAAACAACCAGATCGTACAAAAACTGAATAACAACTAAACCTACAACTAAATCTAGGATTAGCTAGAAAATAAAACGGAAGGAATTTATGCAAATTAGGAGATTTTACGGTGATTAGAAAAAAATAACTCAAAAAGGAAGGCTGTAATAAACAAATTTTGTGACACCAGGAAGATTTGGTCTCCCAGAAAATTAGAAATCGAAATAAGGTTTTTGAGCGGGTTTGGACCTAAAAGCTACCTAAATACCATAGGGAACCCCCTATACTTGCGGGCTAAGATCGGACAGTCGCGCCACAACCTCTTTATATAAAAGTTTATAAATCCGTACTAGCTAAATATTTAAACTTATTCAAATTTATATTTGAAGATACACCTGATTTGCGGTGACCAAGTCGACGGAGAAACATCCCGCAAGAAATTACCTGGAGACTGGGCATGCTTCTAGTCCAAATTTGTCAGCAGTGTATGTGCATGTATTTCGACGTTAGTCATGCAGCTTGTTCTTCCAGAACTCTGTAAAGTTAGTTCACAATCGTGAACATATTGAAACATATCAATCTACGGCAAACGTACTCATACTTGGTGAAAGGAGGTATCCTCCTAAGACTCGGACACTACCGGACAACGACGATTCCTTCTGTATGATAGTCCGATCACTCTCTGACGCCGTGCATCCCTGCTTCCCGCGCTCCGAAGGCATTTAGAGGTCGATCATGCTGATTGTCCACCCTAAGCCGCCAAACAAATACCTGAAATTATTCAAGTGCCCTACATGCGCATACGTATATAGTGGTTCGGAGCTGCGCACCCACTTCGTCCGTTTCGTTATCTTCGAGCAATTATTGCACATAATTAACAAAATGTGTGAAGTTCGGCGTGGTGCACAAACTGTCCACTAGTACACTTACGTCCCAGCCAATCTCCAAGCGGTCGTTCTTATTCCCATTATGCGCGAGTAAACTTAAAATGACCCTGGCAACCATCCTATTTTGTATTTTTGGACAAAATTTGTTACGAAACGCTTTTTGGTCAATTTAAATTCGGCGTAAAACTGTTCGCGAACACAGCGCTCGCGATTTAAATCTGACCATTTTGTGTTCGCGAAAATTCAAGTAAAACTACCGAAATGTTTGAGAACGAAAATTTGTCGATTTGATTGCGACGTCACTTTTGCATTAAATTTGTTCGCCAACACTGTATAATCCAAATTTAAATGATAATACATTAGGGAACAGAATTCCTGCAAACTGAAGTCGCCAAAATTCTGTTCGAACACAAGGCCTAATTTCTGGCACTTAAATTTGATTTTGTCAATTTTCGGTTATCGAAAAACCGAATGAAATTACGCATGTTTTCCGTAACAAGGGTTTGCGATTCGATATCGGTAATGACAGAATAGGATGTTTGGCGGGGTCACCTTAAGTTTACTCACGCATTATCTATGTCTTGGTTTTTCGTAGCAATGGTAAGCTAAAACACAATTCTGGAGGCTGAGACACTAAAGTGTTATGTTTAAATATATAAAACGTTACGCCCATAAACTCCAGTCGGCTTTAAAGAAAATTCCTCATTTATAATAGGTACAGCGAAAAGAGGTTTAAATATTCCCCCACTAGCCTTCCACACTTCAGCATCTGTACAAATAACGGTGATTGAATAATTTATAGCTCCATTCCAAACATCTTCTAAAATTTACTTACGAAATGACAAACCAGAGCTTAACATCAAAACAACATAAATCTCGAACACAACTCGATCATGGCAGAAGCAATATTCAAACATGAAAATTATAGTTCTCACAGGAATGAATAAATGAATTTCTTGCGAGCAGAAACAGTTTTTGTCACGGAGTGTGCGTTTATACACATTCAAATTTTATCTGAATCCGTGAAGTGGTTACATTACAGTAGATCTTGAAAGAGTAAAGAATAAAAATATATAATTACACTATATCACCAAAGGCTAACTTTATTTAAACTTTTTCTTCGAGTATGATGCAAATAGTAAGACAAGAAATTCGTACCTTCGCAACAAAATTGCAAGGGTAGAGGCTAGTCTTGGACAGGTGGTGGGACGAAGTGCGATGAAGTCAGGTTCCGATGAAATCCCTGACAGTTCTGCTATGTGACTATATGTCTCTTGATTTTAAAATGTTATTGATAGGTATGTTTATCATATCACTGGATTCACGAACACGTCAAACCGTTAACAATATTTCATAATGCTTAATTTTAAACTTTTCAGCATCGTATTAATAAATATGAATTATCCAATAATATAATGGAAAACTGACGATAAAAATGCATGGCACACGTTTGTCCCATAGTCGCTTGTCACTACAGCCAAAAGTCCAGTATTGTCACCGCTGATACTTATCGGACGACGCTAAAGTGTCACGGCAAACACTCTGATTCCTCCAGCATTGCTAAGTGTGGCTATATGGAAATTCTTTCGCCGTGTCACGCGAGACGCTATTTTCCGGTACCACATTTAGTAATGATTCACAACAGGTATTGTTCTGATTAAATTTTAATAAGCTGAGAAGAGTTTTGAGCTAAGTGTCACTTCGTTTTTACAGCTAGTTTAGGTCATTTTACTGAATTTTTGCAAAAGCTTGAACAACTATAAAATAAAAGAGATACGGCCCCGAAGCGCACAAAAAAGTATTTATGTATATAGGATCTTAAAGATTCATACGCATGTTATCCTAATGTAAACTCATATAATTATTCCTCTACCTCCGACAATGCATGTACATTCTACATTTAAAGTGTAATTGCGCGTTAAGATATTATTCGCCTCCATTAATTCCTTTTCAGCAATGTTCCTTATCAGCCTAATGTCGGTTATTCCTGTTCAAAAGCTACCATGTAGCAAATTATCTTTTAAATCCTCATGGCTCAAGTGGCTGCACTACTGTCAAGATCGAAAAGTCATTTACTGCTTCTACTGCGCCAAAGCAGCAGCAGCTGGATCATTGCACTTTGCGAAAAATGTGGAACCGTCTTTTGTACCAAAGGGGTGTACGAATTGGAAGAAAGCAAGAGAAATGGTCAATACTGAACTGCAGTCCAAAAGAAATGATGCGGTTTGTATTAAAATATTTCACAAAGCGGAGCAGAGCGTTGAAAAATATGAACTGTACGGGATCACTCTTCCTCGCCAACGACGACGACTGAAACTTTTTGCAGGGGCAGCTGATGCGCATCGGCATAGCACTGCTCCAAACTACTATGAGGCTGAATTCTACAAACTCGTTGACGCTGCGTTAATACAGCTCACCGACAGATATGACAATGAGGGCATGAGACGTTATCTAAAGCTAGAATATGTGCTACTGTCTGGAAATATTAACGATGCGTTATCGGAATATTTCGACATAAATTAAACAAACTTTATCCGTTCAACTTCCCATGTTCCGCAACAAATATTTTTATTCCAATACATCAGAAGCAGTCACGTTGTTCCGCAACTTAGTGCCTGAGGTACGGCTTCTATTTAACGAAATCCAACATATACTGCAATTGCTGCTAGTTATACCTGCTTCAACGAGCGAGGCAGAGCGGAGCTTCAGCAGTTTATGATGCTTGAAAACCTGGCTTAAATCAACAATGAATCAAGACAGGTTGAATCACCTTGCCTTGTGTCATACCCACAAGTAGGGTATGGACTCAACCGACATTGCAAATATCCTTGAAACATTTATGAATGTCAACTACCGTCGCAAGCAAATGTTTAAAACAAATTTATAACACTAAAATACTTTCAAGGAACCAGTAGCGAAGAACCACTTGAAGTTCAGAGAAAAGCGATCTATACATATTTTATGTTTTTTGTGTTTGAATGTCTGATACATTACGTTGATATATGTATAATTCCCCAATTCGCTTTTACTTAAACCAACAACTTATCCGAAAACACGCAAATTTATAGCCTTGTCTTGTAGTCAGCAGCTGTCTCCCCACTTTTTTCTGGATTTGTGTAAATGCGAGATATATGATGTTTTAATCATGTAGCCATTCGTGAACCGAACCTGCGGTGTCTACGTTTTGATCTAGATCCACCACGTAGGAATTTTGTCTCTCTATAATTACCACCACAATAAGCCATTAGCTGTCAGCCACATTGACTTGGACATCGAACCTTAGCCATATTAGAATACATACCGAAGAACATGCTCAGGGGCTGGCTCCAAAGGCCTCGGGTTCTGTCCCCACCCGAGGCTCTGGTCTACCCCTGAAGATAAAGTCCTAGCCCATCTCTATTTTTGCTCTACGACCTATTTTTGTTGTATTTTGCGTTTTTTTGCCAATTTTCACCTTATTTTGTCAAATTTCGCTAAAATTATATGAGTGCCTTCGATGCCAGCGATGGTGCAGAAAACCCAGGGAGAGAGTGTGCCGATTTTAGATCGTTATTGTCAGGGCATACTCAGTCAGACAGTTTCCACTATCTCTCAATTTATAGTCCCATGATAGCTCTACACATTTAACAACCCAGGATAATAGAATCACTCTTATTCCCCAAGATACATCAACACTAACTACGCACCAAAATCCCCTAATTTTTACTTACCATTTTTAGTGTGAATTTAGGCCCTCCTGGCCGACTCAATTATAGTTGGAGAAATACCCCTCCTAGGATCTTGGTAGGAGAACACCCTACCTTCATAACGTGTTTATTAGCTTCGGCCCGTTTAGAGGGTCCGTCGGAAAATCGACAATCAAAATCGGCACAAAATAACTTGTCCCTTTTAGGAGCTACACAGAACTCCTTCTCGTCATAGCTTCCCACAAGGAAATTGAGGAATGCCTCTGGGCATTCCGACTGTTTAAACAACTAGCCCGTGATCATTCTCAGGCTAACAAAAAGTAGCATTATGATGTGAAACCCTGTTTAAACATATTACCCACGCCCCAGGTCTTTAACATTTGAGTATCTTGTGAAATATCATCATCACGCCAGCCCGTATTTGCACAGCTTCATGAGTCAGCTCCCGACCATTGACATACTCCACGTGGATTAGCTTGGGTATATCCTCAGCCCATTCAAAAATACACGGAGAAAAGTAAACGCAAATTACCTTAACGGCAATGACCCTCGTTGTAGGTAATTTCCCACGAAGTATTTATTGCACCGAGGTTACTGATTTCGAGGATAATGGTCACTCCGACCAACTGAGGTTGCATGGAATATATTGCCCTGGAGAAAAGTGGTGACGTCGTTTGAGCGGAACCGTCGTTGACCACTAAAACTCCTCAAACACCATGCTCAGATAAGCACCTAGTAAAATCTTAAGCTTACCTGAGTCATTACTCTCATTGAGTACTGGTCACTCATTACATGATCTCCATAGGAACATTGGACTTCCTTAGGAACAGGTAGGCAATTGACTGGGACGTGCTCAAAGCCACACAAAAATCACAAGTCTTGCATTGGAAAAATATAGAGCCTTTACGGCCTGGAGTCTTTAGCTATTGCTGGTTCACAAAATAATGCGCCCATCTACTCGAAAATTTTTTACATACGACATGTCGTATATATCTTTGTAACATACGACATGTTGTATGTAACCCGTGTTACACACGACATGTCGTGTGTAGCCATTGTTACATACAACATCTCGTATGTAACGAGCGTTACATATGACATGTCGTACGTAACACTGATACATAGAACTCTGCAAAATGAACCTAATGCTGCGGGTATGTTTTGATCAGTTGTATAGATACGTACGATCGTTTTGGCGTACTTCCGGTCACATGGGCCTTTTTAAAAACTGGTTTGAAAGTGGTGCTCCCTCCAGGTTGATATTGATCCCCCTCCAGTTTGATATCGGTGCCTTTCCAGTTTGATATTGGTCCCTCTCCAGTTTGATTTTGTTGCCCCGACCAGTTTGATATTGGCGTCCCCTCCGTTTTAATATTGATGCCCTCCAGTTTGGTATTGCGCCCCCTCCAGTGTGATGTCGGCGCCCCCTACAGCTTGATATATGTGCTCCCTCCAATGTGATATCGGTGCCCCTCCAGTTTGATATCGGTGTCCTCCTCCAGTTTGATAGTAGTGCCCCCTCCAGTTTGATATTGGTGTCCTTTTCCAGTTTGATATGTGTGCTCCCTCCAGTTTGATATCGGTGCCTTTCCAGTTTGATATTGGTCCGTCTCCAGTTTGATTTTGTTGCCCCGACCAGTTTGATATTGGCGTCCCCTCCGTTTTAATATTGATGCCCCTCCAGTTTGGTATTGCGCCCCCTCCAGTGTGATGTCGGCGCCCCCTTCAGCTTGATATTTGCGCTCCCTCCAGTGTGATATCGGTGCCCCTCCAGTTTTATATCGGTGTCCTCCTCCATTTTGATAGTAGTGCCCCCTCCGGTTTGATATTGGCGTCCTTTTCCAGTTTGATATGTGTGCTCCCTCCAGTTTGATATAGGTGCCAAGCTCCAGTTTGATATTGGGGTCCCCCTAGAGTTTGCTATTGGTGGTCTCTTTAGTTTGATATTGGCCCTCCACCAGTTTGATAGTGGTGCCCCCTCCACTTTGATATTGGTGCCGCTCTCCAGTTTGATATTGGTGCTCCTTCCAGTTAGATAGTAGTGCCCCCTCCAGTTTGATATTGGGGTGCCCCCTCCTCTAGTTTGATATTGGTACCCCTCCAGTTTGATATTGGGGTGCCCCCTCCTCTAGTTTGATATTGGTACCCCTCCAATTTGATATTGGGGTGCCCCCTCCTCTAGTTTGATATTGTTACCGCCTTCAGTTTGATAAGTGCGTGATACTCTAGTTTACCCACTCCACTCTAGTTGACTTGATATACCTACCTGTCCGATGTCAGTATGTATTTATATAAACAGTGTAGTCTGTGATAATTATTTACTTAAGTAAGTCAAAAAAGCAGCAGTGTGTTTAAAATGTACAAAATAACTAAGCACAATAATTTACATCCAATAATTCTCTTTAAAAGAATATATTTGATATATTAAAGTTTTATTGCCTGGGGTTTGGTGAACTCCTGACACGGTTCCGAGTGCTTAAAAAGCTAACGGCTCTGAGCGTTACGCTTCTGCCATTTGCCAGGTGGTCAGCAACATATCTGATGTTTTTTGCTCTCGCGCTCCTCGATACACAGGTATTACAACAGCAGTGTTGAGCAACGGCCCGCTGGCAAAATTTCGATCTGCGCGATGCATCGATGGCTGGATGATGACCGATGGACGGCTAATGGCCAAGAAGCTTCTTTTGCTAAGATACGACTTTAATCTTCGTAAACGCTACTTCAGCATTTATTCGAAAATTTGTTATGGTTGCTGTTGCACATCCTAAAATGCAACGGCTATCTTTCCGAACCCTGTCCCTAAGCATACTACAGCTAGATAAATCTTATGACAGAGATAACGACTAGATTAACAGCCGGGCAGGTGTGTAACTATAACTTGGCTTATTTGTTGAATATTGGTAAGTCAATTTGTTAAATCTTGGTAAGTTCCATTTTTGGTCCTGCGCCATGTTTTTCCAGTGATTTTTCGTTTAATATTGTACTTCTGCATTTTACTTTTTTATACAATTATCGAGTCAGAACGATCAAATTTTACGTCCAGCTGCCTGAATTAATGTCGAACATAATTATTCAAAAAGAATATCTAAACCTCAGTGTATCAGAACATAGGCTTCATAGTGGATCATACATTTACATAGTCTTTTTATAATGCTCTAGGTCGACAATTCTGTGGCGGATCTCTGCCACGCTAAATCCGCTGAAAAGCCAACCTTGTGAGGGATATACTATTGGGCCTTCTTAATGTAGGACTGTACAATATGATTAATTTTTCACTGCTTGATTTATATGCCTTATTGCCAAGTTACCGCGTTACCGGCAGCTGGGTCCAATACTGTTACATCGAACATTTATCTCTATTCAAAAATTTCTGACAGACATTTATCTCGAATGCAAAACACTGCTCAAATTCATATAATCGTCAGCAGCATTGACTTTGATAAACATGAGAAGCGAGCAAACATTACGAGATTTATGTTAGCAGTGCAGTGCGAATTCTGAGCTTGGGGTTTCGAAACAAAGCCGTGATTTGTATTTAAACTATTAAGCACTCTGAGTCGTTTGTTAATTTTCTTTATATGACTGCAGCAATTCTATGTTATGTAACCGAACTGTGTTTGAAATATTTAATCATCGAACACTTTCTTTTATTGAAATTAGCGAAATTGGAGATACGATTTACCAGAAATTGATTAATTGATAACGTCAGAAATAGGATCGATCAAGAATGATAAACTTCAGCCTTCACACCGAAACCCTATGGCCCCCGGTCTTTAGTATGTCCGCTCCATCGGCTCTGCAGCCCGGAAGACGGACAATCAATAATAATAACAATGTCAGTCCAGGAACAAATAGGACTTCTATGCCTCCACACCTGTTCAAGCAATAGAAGCCTTCTTATTTCTCTTTAATTGACCCTAGTAAAATTTCAGGTGTGTCGAATGTCCCTTCGTTGTCCCCACTATCTGCTTGATCCAAGTCATAATCATCTTCATCTGTTTCGTCATCTGAAACTGACTGATTAGAATCCACGTCGGAGTCTGATTCTTCAAGCTGCTGTTGGTCGGGCGGACCATCGTTGCCCGGATCGTTGCCCTCCCCTCCATGTAATTACAGTAGGTTATCGTCGTCGGTAAATACTATAAGTGCGGTTTCTTCCAGCACATAACGCCTTTCCATTTTACCGCTACGGATGTTTGAATCGGTCACGCAAATGTATATAATGCTAAACTTGACGGCGAGCAGAAGATATACTAGTAAGTCCAAAATGCAGAACAATGCAACTACAAATAGCTGATAACACAGAATATGCTTAAGTCAATAGCACATGTGAAATCCTATTTCGAGACCACGGCTTTACAGAACCTCCATACAACGACAGTGGGGTCTACTTAACCCTTTTCGCGAATCCGAGGAAGTTGAATATTTCTAAAATAGTTTTTGAAAACCGAACACCCTCGCTTTCCTGCGGGGGTCCAGTGGACCCCGACCCCTCTTTATGACCCACTGGTAAATCCCACAACTACGAATTATTGTCTCAGATGGGGCATGCTATTTTAGGAAAAGTCACAATGCTACGTCCAATACGTGCAAAGTTGCCGAAGTTTCGCACAAAAAAGTGACAAGCGGGGTCCACTGGACCTCCCCCTTAAGAATCCTAGGGTTAATGTTTTTACACATTAATGTGCCAATTTCATTGAAAATGTTACAAAGACGCGTAAGCGATCAACAGGCTGTAACACAACCTAGGTTAATATTATATTATATCGGCTGTACCAGGAAAGAGGAAAGTTATCAGTCGAGGTTTAAATATTGCAATTGTAATACTGGGATGACACGAAGGCTTGATGGCAGGTTATTTTATGCAAGTGGTGCAACGGACCTGAAACTATTGCTGCACGAAACGTCAACGTTATGTATGCGGCAGTCCGCTAGGCGTAGCAGCACTGATAGTTTGACCACATCGGAGATATACGAGGATGCGCCGGTGGAGATGTCGCTGAAGAGGAAAACGAGCATTTTATACTGTATCCACTTTTCATAAGACATCCAGTGGAGCCATCGGAGAACCGAAGTAATGTGTATGTGTTTGTTTGTTTGTGACACTACCCGAACTGCATTGAGCAGCAGGCGTCGCAGTGAAACGATACGAGTCAAGGGCATACAGCAATTCAGGGCATTACAGCAGTCTAGTCGAGACATGACAAATGCTCGGACGACGCATCCTGCTGTCCATCAAATCGCCACCGCATTCGACTAATTTCGGTAAGCTGCCAGGTGTAGCCACGCGACATTGCCGTTATGTGACGGTTGACACATAGGCGACTGTCAAGAAATACACCAAGGATTTTTAAGTCTGGCGGTTGTATTTGCAGCATTGGTAATGTGTAGACATTGCTTGCATCTGTCTTTGCGACTGAAGCATATTTAGTTCGGTGTATGAATCATTGAATTTTAAGTTATTGTCATAAAACTGTTGAAGCTCAGAATCGGTGAAGTAGGATTTACAGCGGCGGACTAGAAGGCGAGCCCGCGGTGTTGGTTTGGATATGACATCATGTGAAGCCGGTCCGGATGCCACAGGTATGAACGAGTCTTCGTGTGGCCCAACATCGTGCGTAGTGGTTGCTTTTTGCGATAGGATGACTCGCTTGTTGTCGACTGCGGGATAGTGATGCGAGGATTCGACTGTTTTCGTTGTTGGTGCTTGATAGTGCACTGGTTCAGATTGCGGTCGTTTGCGACCTCAATGACGTAGGTTGATGTTGATGAAACTATCGCTGTCGGTGGGTTCGTTGGCACCCATCAGCTTAAAACTGGCTATTGAGCCGCCGTTAAGTGTTCTGTCGAGCGTCGTTGATCATCCTGTTTGTCACGGCGATGGTTACAAGTTGTGATAGCGGTTAGCGCGATATGAGAGATTATATATATACCTACTTTGAGAACGTTCGAGTCGTTGTTAGTTGCGGCTGCTCACGAAGTGTAACCAGCGAATCTATTGATGACGATTTGAATTGTTTTCCGTTAATAACTTCTTCTTCGCTATTCTCTAGCGTGTTCCTGAATGCAATTGGGTTAAAACGCAATTGGGTTAGTAAAAAGGACCCTTTATAAATGTTTCCACTCATAAACAAATTTTTGCCAACGAGTGAAAATTTCACCGTAAACTTAAGACTTATCTTGTTTATGAAATGAAAGACCGAAACTGTCTTTCACCTTTGGGACATTTCAAACCCTTGGCAAATTGGGTGTTGAAACTGAGAATTCTTGATAATGGGTAATTAATTTAACAGCATTGCAATCGCGATTGTCTGTTCATGACATGAAAGGCTGAAACTGTCTTTTATTTTCAGGGCTTTTCACAATGGTTGACAAATCGGTTATTACAGCTAAGTATGCTTCATATGTTATTATTAGTAATTCAAAAGCGCTCTAATAGCAAATTCTGAATGAATAAATTTGTTGGTGATGTCGCATTCAGCCATTTCTGCTTTTAAGCTGTAGCTAAGAAAATTTGCGGCTTTTGAAAGTGATTGTACGCGAAAAGCTGTACCGTTGATAATATTTGATCTCTTAACAATTCCCAATCTTGCTGATGGCGGGGTTTTTTCGCGGCTTTAGCGCTTTCGGTTTGTGCCTGCCATAAGTTTTCTATGCCCCTTTTACAGTCCCCGTAAAATATTTTGAAACTATTACGGCGAAAACAAGACCATGGTGGTGGTCGGACGCTTGCATAACATTAAATTCATTTAAGCAACAATTTCCCTTCCTCAAGCAACGTCGCCATCACCGATCGTAATTGGCGTCGCTTTTCGTGGTAACCACCGATGTACCTATGGCGATGTAAAGATGCGTACAGGTTCCTAAGACATACGTACTGAGGCAGGCGCCGTGCCTGGTTCCTCTTCGGCCTGACCCTCCTCAGCCGTTTCATCACCTTTCGGAAAAACGGCAATATCGCTATCGGCATCGCTGGTGTGCACATGAAGACAAGCGTCACCAGTAGAAAATAGATCTAAATCATCGCTACCAACGTTGAAATCAGTTGGAACGCCGAAATCACGAAGAGCAAATATATATATTATATGCTGGGCATTAATTTTGGATCCCCGGTTGAACCGGAGGAGCCCCACTTTCGCCCCTCCCCCCACACTTTCGTTCTTAACAGTTTGTAGCAGCGAACCACAGCCCCTCTGCTATGGCTCACAGTGTTGAAGAAACCATGGGCTGATTCAGGTTTCGCACGTGTGGATGAAATACGAATGAACTACTTTATCTATAGCTGGGCTCTCCAAATTGGGGGTGCGGGGTGTAGCAAAAAGGTTCGGCGTATTACACAAAATTCGAATTATAAAAAGGCTCACCGAATGGTGACGACGTGTCCAGATCGATTCGTTGGTCGTGATGACTAATGATCCATGAGTGCGCTTAGGTAGCGAATTGAAACGGCACGGTGATGAGAAGTATAGCTACGATTGCTGCACGTTAATGATGTCGATGACGGTGGCCTTTATACCGGCAGGTGTCGAAACTGAGCTTCGCTGTTTCGGACAACATGGAACGTAAGGGCTGCGACGATACTACGAATAACACTAACGAATTTTGAAGACACTGAGTAAAGTGGTATGTCACGAATATGCTGCGATCGAATGTTGTTGACGATACACGGCCATTCGAATCCAAAATCTAATTTGCCTCTTATGAACAATGAAGTTGACGATACTCCTCCTTCTCACGCAATCCATTTGGAACTCATGAAAGCAAATAAGACCCCGCAATACAAAAGCATTAGCAAATTCGAAATCCGTCTTGGTTTGCATAAATTGAACAGGTTGACTCCTTTAGCTAACCTTGTCCAACCAAGCTTAACATCTCAAATCAACGATTGATGAATATGAATCATGATGACCATATGATACAATCGTAGAGTGTGTAATCTTATAACATTAAATAAAGTTCCCTGTAACGCTGTAGCATAGCTGGCGAAACTCGTGTTGTCGACTAGTAACATTCGTGAGTGTTCTTCGCGACAGGGGGGGCTGGCATTTTTAGGTTCCCCTCGTTCAAAATAGGTGCCACCTAGCAAAATTTTGGGCTCCCCCGCTAGGCAAATTTTTTTGTTTCCAATGTGTCCAATGTATGCAAAATTTGTAGTGAAATTCCGTTGTGAAGCCAAAAATTTCGCAAAATTTGTTAAAATTTACTTCAAAGGCGCCCCCTGGCAAAATTTTCAGCGAATGGAGAGCCCAGTATATGGCATATGTACATGTTCAAAGTCTCAGGGGGTAGGCGAATCTTCCGGGCGCGTTAGCGATCGGTCTGGTCTCTCAGGTGTGTCAGCCGGTAGGCAAGTTGGTGCGCTTTTATAGGTTCAGCAATTGGGCAGCCCTAAAGAAACTTTAACAACTCAAATGACCCTAAAAACGTTAATGAAAAATTGAGCATTACCGTTAAGAATTTAATAAACTAAAAATGATAAATCTTAATATTCCACATATGTGTCAATTGTTCGAATACGTACCTTTCTTCTCCAGGTACTGGTCGTGGACTTTAAAAAGGAATGTTTCGGTTGTTGTGGAACGTGTTGTTCAACAGTGACCAGTAGGCCGCGGAGAATATTGTGCCTCGTGACGACGAGGCCAGAATTTTTGAAAAAAACAACTATATATATCAATTGTCATAATGGCAAACACATTTGGAGCATGGAGCCTTTGCTTGAAAGACGATAACGATGGTGCATTTACGACATTTGAAGGAAGACTTTCATAGACGAACGGTACGGTGAGAAAAAGTTGCAGCGAATATTATGTCGAGGAATTTCGAGGGTTTGTAGTTTCAAGTTGTGGCCTCTCGTCAGCGGACAACCCGGTGCAAACAATTGGTGAACATCAAGCTCAGCTAAGCCATGAGTCATCTTGTAGAGAAGAATTATGTCACTGCGAGTTTTCAGAGTTTGAAGACCAAGATAGCGCAGCCTGTCTTCGTAGTCCCAGTCACGAATGGCAGGAAGAAGCTTGTGGCATGCCGTTGGACACGTTCGAGAGTCTTAATGTCCCTCCCATGGTATAGCGACCAGACACATGCTGCATATTCGACATGAGGCCGAATCAAAGATCGGTACAACTGTAACCAAATGTGTTTTGTCCAGTGTTGGATCGTGCATCTGATAGTGTTGATGACGCGATGTGCCCTAGCAGCTGCGGAATTACAATATTGTGTGAACTTCAAATCATTTGATACGGCGACACCAAGATCTCTTTCTTCAGTCGATTCAATCATCAAATCTCCTCCCAATGAGTAAGCTGCACGCGGATTATCATGGGCACAATACATGACATGACTCTTGTCCCTATGGATTGAGACGCCCCACCTGTGACAAAAGTGTCTAGGCCATTTAAGTCTAGTTGCATGGACTCAAAACCAATATCAGGAGTTCGCCGTAAAATTCGACGAGCTAGCCTGAGATCATCCGCAAACTTGTATATGCTGCAAGCAGGGAATAACCGGAACCGTTCATTTAAACCGGAACCGGAACCTGGTCTTCGAAATTTATATATAGTAAAACAGATGATGGAAGAAATGAAGGTATAGTGGATTTAAAATGCATTAAAAATAACTTTTACATTAAACTTAATGTATTGCGATGGTATTATATTGCCTTTCTGAAACATTAAAGAGACTGAGGAAGCTAATAATGTTTATTTATCGATCAAATATGTCGGTTTTTGGACATTCAGAGCAAAAAATATCTTCCATCATACTGTGATCAATGCAATCTAATCGAATGCTATAAATGAGACACACTGTGATGCTGCTCGCACAGTTTCAATAAATACAGTTCATTGCCAAGAAAGCAATTTCCAGCTGCGTTGCAGATAACGTTAGTTTACTTCAATTTAAACTGATTTACCAAGTTTACAAGCGCACAGGCGTGTGCTTGACGCAATTAATGTTAGCCAAGCATACCGTAAGTACTTCTGCGTAAGCTATACTCTATTACCGAGTTGGACCGGTTTAATTCAAACGTATCCCACAGATTTCTGGATGTGTAAAATAGCTGCTACAAGCATCGACCTGGCTTTGATTTAACAACTCCTGCAGGTTACTATGACAAATTCCTGCTCTTGTTATGTGCCCTACTTACGTTTCACACGGCAAATTGGTTAGTTAATGTTTTCATTTGCTTGGTTGTATTGGAGCTTGATCATTGTATAATATATATTACATATGTTTGGATTACAGGATGAAGCAAAAAACGTGGAAAATTTCAAACAAAATTTTTAAACCGGAATTCCGGTTCCGGTATGGTTTTTGCCCTTTGCCGGTACCGCAACCGGAACGCGATTTTCGCCGGAACCGGACTTCCGGTTACTCCCTGGCTGCAAGCTATATAATCGTCGACATCGTCAATAAAAACAAGAAACAGAGGCCCGAGGACAGATTCCTGTGGGACACCACTCTTGACTTACGAATAGAATGTGTTCTGTATCGAAAATTGTCACTGGATGTATCTGACTCGTAAGGAGTAGTGAAACTGATCACCCATGCAAATATTCTACTACATAGTATTGAAACATGCAAATATGTGGATATTCACACATACATTAACATTCCGTCTGCAGATCTTTAACCTGAAGCGCAGTTGTAGTTGGATTCCGAGTCCAATTCGGTAACAGAAAGCATCATTGCAGTTGTAATCTGTTTTCAATTCTATAACATGAAGAACCGTAGCAGTTGGAATATTCATTTCAACCAGAGTGGGCGCTTTTGAGTTGGTTGGGTAACCGTGTGTTAGTACCCGGTTTGAAGTACTCAACAATATTTCTGTTGAAAGTACCTACATCGGCTTATCGCCCAGCGTCATATCCTAAAAATTGTTAAGTTGGTCACCGGGTCGGGGTTTGTCCCTGTTGGGCATCCACCAGGCTATAAGAGGGGTTTCAGGTTCAAACCCGCCCCAAAACCCGAAAAGTTCCTAAAACCCCGGGTTGGTCACCAAATCCTTTATTATATCCCTCCCTCCCTTTTGCGTCCTTGGGTTTTCTTTTCTTTTCTGTTCTTGTTTTTCGATTTATTTTGTTTTCAATTGATGCTGATTTGCATAATTACCATCAATTACTTAATTTAGTGAACTGGGCTCTCCAAATTGGGGGAGCTGGAATTTTCAGTTCCCCCTGGTCCAGAACAGGTGCCGCCTGGCAAAATCGGTGGGCTCCACCGATTCACCGCCTCTTGGAAATTTTTTTGTTTCCAATCGGTCCAAAGTACTAAAAATTTATCAAAATTTATACTAAAATTCCTTTGTGAAGCCAAAAATTTCGGAAAATTTGCTTGAAAACATCCTTGTCTCTCCATTAAAAACATTTTGGAAGTGTTTCTGACAAGATTTTTTTACCGTTTTTCTCTTGTCAAAATGTCCTCTGGTTTATGCCCCCTGGCAACATTTTCAGCAAATGGATAGCCCAGGTTTACTATCTGTTCGCTTGATATTGTTATATCAGTTTAGTTTTGCGGCAGTCTATCGAGTTCTAGCAGCTTCAGCGGCAAGTACGAGCGTTGTCCTTGTTTAATATTATTAGTGCGGGGAAGTTCCACTTCAATTCGGATACATTGTGCGGTTTAGAACGTTTTACACGAATTGCCTTGTTATCTATAGCTTAATGTTTATTTTTCTTAATTGCTAGCTAGCATTGCGACGTGGGAGGTTTAGTTTAAACGAATATTGAGTTTCACGGCGCATTTACGAATTGGATTAGTGTTTGACAATTATTGGCTGTTTCTATCTTTTGTTTTCAGTACCTTGCTGTTTTTATAATAAATGGAATCAATGCGCGATTTTATACTGGCTTACCTTGTTTCAACAATTAACATTGATTTACTGAGTGGCTATAGAAATAGGTACCTTATCACCGTATTAATTTAAAATAGTAATATATACTATATTTCCTCTTAAAAATTGTGTGGCACCACTGAGCACGAGCGTTATATAAAAACCATAACAGTCCCTCCCTTAGAGTTCCAACTTGTATAAAAGTAACTTGAGTAATACCTCGTGGAGTTAGTGAAAAAGAAAGTACGTGAGATCACAAGGGCGAGTTTGGGACGTGGGTGACCAAAGTAATTAATTGGGAACTAGAGAGTACTTTTTACTACTAACTAGTTATAGTGGGCTCGTTAGCAGTCCGGAGACGAGAACATTAATATAACGGCACGTAATTAGCGTAATTCTATAACCTTATCAATCAAATAAAAGTACGGGGCTAACCGTCCGGAAGTCTGCGTACAAACCCACAAGGGCGACGTAATAGAGTACATAACAATATCCAGCACACGCCGTCTGGGTACGTTCGCTTTAAGGAAAGTATTAGCGTAAATCTAAGGACGAGGTTAAGGTAATTAAATAAACGTGTTAGGTCAGCCGTCCGTAATGCCTACGTACAAACCTCACAAAAGGACAAATCGTATTCAGGCGCTAGCCTAAACCATAAAATAGACACACCATTACTTAATAATAGTGCGCTCAAACGCCTGAGTTAGAATAATCAGAAAGTAAGGCTTGTCAAAAAAGTTCGGAGTATTATCAAAAAGCGAGTGACTAAAATATTGGAGAAAGGTCGAAGTATATAAGTGGTGCTAATAACGGTGCTTGTTACGGCTAAAATCAATTCGATAACTAAAACCAATACCTTATATGTGTGTTACTAATTTTGGAGTAAACATTCTAACACTGGCTCTTTGGCTTATTATCTCAATCGCGTTCAGAGCAAATCGAATTATACACGCCGCAACGGTTGTGGAAATGAGTCGTCGTTATAGAATAGTCACGCGCCAAGAAAGTATACGACCACAAGTCTCCGCCGGCATACTACTGGCCACACCTCGAACACTATATCTTCTGGTGACGAATGCCGTCCCATTTTTATATCCGATAGCCGTCATAATAAAAATACCCTCCAACCCCTACCCCTTTGGAAAAACAAAAATATAACAGTCCCGACTGAACGTCACCCTTTGAGTCCATGGATTGCCACGGTCTTTTCAGTAATACCAGATTTCGTCGAAATTGCATCTTATGTCGGAGATACAAATTTCTCGGGGTCAAAAATCAAAAATTTAAGGGGTGAAACTTTCGAGGAGGGAGATGACCTATAGAAGCCAGCGGCCGGACATGAGGAACAAGTCACCCTTTATGCCTATAGCGGAAGTCGCGGTAAAATTACTCACTCTATTCTCTCCATACAACACTTTATCGAGTATAGCAGCTTTATAACTAGTGTAGGTCGGGCAACACACCTTACGGGGTGACCGGGTACTGTTGCCGACTTGAAAAACCCAGAATCACCTGCGTCCAGCCTAAGTTTCATCCTAATTGCTTGCCGACATTTTTGTGGAAAGATTATTATAGAAATATTATATATTGTGGATTTGTTAACTAGAATCTCATAAGCGAGGGTGAAAGGATTGATTACTCAATATGAGTACATCTTTAGTTATGTGTAATCATCTGCAACAGGCTTATGTGTGCTATGTGTACAGCCCTAAGACCTCTGGAACCCTTGAAATCTGATAATGGTGGTCTGATATAAATAATCGTTTAATTTTGGTGATGAGTTTTAGAAACCTTGGTTCCGTGTGCAGTGTACCGAAAACCTTATGTTATTGGTGAAAATTGCCAAAAAATAGTAAAATTAGTAGAAATATTTGTAAACCGCAATTGGCAAATGTTGGGGTAAATTTAGGCAAAATTTGGATAAATTTTGAGTTCCTAAAAACTTCAAAAATCACCTGCTCCCTAAGCCGACGAACCTTCGACATCTACAATACATAATCATCTGGGAGTAACCGGAATTCCGGTTGCGGTTCCGGCAAGGGCAAAAACCATACAGGAACCGGAATCCCGGTCTAAAAATTTTGTTTGAAATTTTCCAAATTATTGCTTCACCTGTGGTCCAAACATATGTAATATATGAATACAATGATCAAGTTCCAACACAACCAAGCAAAATAAAAGATTAACTCAGTAATTTGCCGTGTGAAACGTAAGTAGGGCGCATAATTTCATTAGGAAGTGTTCGTCCTACCCTGCCATAGTTTGTTAACAAAACAAAGCCAGGTCCATGCTTATAGCAGCTGTGTTTTGCACATTCTAAGTCTGCGAGATATGTTCGATTTAAACCGGTCCAACTCGGTAAAAGAGTATGGATTACGTAAAAGTACTTAGCGCAAGCTTGGCTAACATAAATTGCGTCAAGCACCAGCCACTGCGTTTGTAAACTTTGTAAATCAGTCTACACCTGGCCTGTCCACAGCCCTCCGAAAAGCGGGGGGGGGGGGGGCATGTTCATTCTCGGGGGAAATTTCAAAGTGGAGGGGGATAAATTTTGCTTAAAAATACAAAATATCTCCATATTTTCATGCATTTTTACTACTGTGAACGTACTTTCAAGCTAAAAACAATATTTTAGCATTATAAGTAGTGGTAATTAATGTTTAAAAAACAAAGAACATAAATTTTCAGACATAAAGAATTTTTGGAATTAGTTGAACATGGGGGGTTTCGGCCGAGTGGGGGGACGGACATGGGGGAAAATCTCACGAACATGGGGGGGGGTTTGGAAAGTGGGGGTCCCCCCACTGTGGACAGGCCAGCTACATTGAAGTAAAGTAACGTTATCTGCAACGCAACCAGAAACTGCGTTCTTGGCAATGAACTGTATTTATTGAAACTGTGCGGGCAGTATCATAGTGTCTCATTTATATACAGCATTCTGGTTAGAAAGTTATCATCATTATCGTGTACCGGACGGGCACTGGTTGCCCAACGCTAGCCTAAACAGAGCACAACTGATCAGAAGATTACCTTCTATTATTTTCTTTTAGAACCACATAAACCAATAATTTCAAGTTTCCTACAGAAAAACATCTAACAAACGTATATGTAGTAAAGGGAGGCCACTGGAAACAGAGCAAATAATTTTTTTCTGCAGAGCGAAAGTGTTTATTCTACGCTCCATGCGTTTTAAGCACATTCAGTTTGACCAGTATACGTAAATGTGTATAGTGGACTTTTGATTATTCCCTGATAATCAGATATGAAAACGGGCTACATTTCTGGTTTCTCCACTGGCCCTTGTGCATCGGGAGCGTCAGCTGGAAGGCACTCCGATTCCAAATTTATAAGGGGCTCGAATAGGTACGCCAGGCTAGCCCAGGATGGGGCAGTTTGGAGAAACCAGCATTTTGGAAATAGAGTTTCGTATAATACCGTACAACACCGTGAAACAGCATGAAAAGCCATGAGATGTAGTCAAGTCACATTTTATTACGTCAGTGTTAATTTGGCTTACTATAGTTGCAAATCAATAGTATCTGCGAACTGTAAATGGAACTGTATTAATAAATACCGATGAGACATAATTAAAAATGGGTTCTCCAACCACGAATGTATATATACGTATATATAACAAAACATATTGTTTGTACTGGAGTACGAAATTAAGGTAGAGATCATTATGAAAGCAAAACATTGCAATACAAAAACTATTTATGGTAGCTACAATTCCGGCAGTACATACCTGGGCTCTTCCAAGTGAGGGGTGCGTGGGGGTTCCTGGCATTTTTCGATTCCCCTGGTTCAAAGCAGGTGCCTTCCGATTTATGGCCCCTGGCACAATTTTGGGCTCCACCTGGTTCATTGCCTCCTGGCAATTTTTCCAATCGACCCAAAGTACATAAAATTTGTGGTAAAATTCCGTTCTGAAGCGAAAAATTTAGCAAATTTTGACAAAATCTGTTTCAAAATCGATTGTCCTCTCCATTAAAAACGTTTTAGCAATGTTTCTGACACGATTTTTAACAGTTTTTGTCTGAATAAAATCGTGGGGCCTCTGTTCATGCCCCAGGCAAAATTTTCAGTGAATGGAGAGCGCACCATATATACTTGTAAACCCCTTGATTGAATATAACGTCGATTACCTTTAAAAACATAATTTTGACGTTTCTATTTCAGTAGGTAGCATAACAGGTAAGGAGAAGTGCTCGAAATGGTATCTTGGACAAAGATGTAATTTCGAGCACGTCTCCTTAATGGCTAAGGTTATTTTGTTAACATCGGCTAAAGGGGCCCATGGTGATGTTGCAGTTGCAGTAATAACATATATATAATAATTGCATTTCGCATTAATCCTGCAAACTAAACTATATTTTGAGCCACTGCCATTAAACACACAAGACGGAATGATCAACCAAGCATATTGCTTTGGGTGCTTAGCTCTAGCTTTCAACTGATGGCTTTGGGGTTAGCGAACCCTTTTTTAATTATGTCTTATCGGCGTATATAAATAAAAGTTCATTTGCATTTCGCAGATATAATTCATATTGCAATTGAACACGGTCATAATAGCACTCACTAGGGATTGCAACAAACACTTGTTTTTATTATTTAGTCGACTGAATTAGGTTTGCCGCAGAGGTTTGATGTTTTGTTTATTTTCGATATTGTAGTGAGTGAAACGTCTTTTTAACCGGGTTCGGTGTCCTACTGGTTTTCAATACTTTAGTGAGTGATGAACAAAAAGCATTGCTTTGACTGACAACAAACTTTATAGATTAAACAAACAATAAGTCTTAAAACTGATATGAAAACTAAATATATATACAGTTTTCAACAGTTACGTAACCATTGGTTTTTTCCAGTTCCTGGATTAAAGGGATTGTTTGTACTTGCATAGTATGCCTACCGTAAAATTGAGCGCCTAAAGTCAACATGTATAGATGTAAAGACGAAAACTTCTGCCCAGACGGTCGCATGAAAACATCTGTAAACAATGTGATTTCGTCATCCTCGAATCTTGTCGTTCTTTATCAGCAATTAATTTTTTTGCATTATAATTCAAACGTAATGTTGCTTTTTAGCAAGAAATGCAATTTTAGAACATCTGTATGTCCGGATACCCTCGTCCATCGCTAATTTTTCCGTAAGCGTTTTGAGAAATCGAAAAGTATATATTAATATGGTCGATACATTCGACACACTGCACAACTTGTCTGTTCATGAAGTTTTAACCATTGTTTTTGCCTTTTAGTGTATATATGGCAAAAGTTATTTTGTAATTAATAACTTTAACAAGATTCAGTCTGATGGATGTTAAGCCAAGTCGAGGGCAGAAAAGAAGCTACAGGCAATCTGAAAAGGTACATAACTCTACATATGACAATACGTGTAATGTTAAGATGTTTAATTTTTGACTGTCGGCTTTGTAGAGCTGATTACGGGATATATGAAAGCGGGGCGTGGATTATTTTTTAACAATTTTCCGCCCATTTCATTTGTTGTAGGAGCATTCCATACTTAATTATGTATCATCGATTCGCCAATGACGGATATAACACAAACTTTCTATCTGTCCAAAATTGGCCGTGCATAGTATTTCCCTCAATGATAATTGACAATGTGCATAGACTTTGTGCTCCAGTGGTAGCAAGGTTGAGTAACATATTTTGAGGTTTGAGTAGCAAGGTTTATCATCCTTATTGTGCACATATATAACAGTTGTATTAATTCGGATGATTGACACCACCATTTACTACATATCTATATTTGTGAGGAAAACATCAGTGTCTGTAGTAAATGGTGCACAATATAAAGTCTACACTGTATATATCTCAACCAGGGAGTAACCGGAATTCCGGTTCCGGCTCAAATCGTGTTCCGGTTGCGGGTCCGGCAAAGGGCAAAAACCATACCGGAACCGGAATTCCGGTTTAAAACTTTTGTTTGAAATTTTCCACGTTTTTTGCTTTATCCTGTAATCCAGACATATGTAATATATATTATACAATGATCAAGCTCCAATACAACCAAGCAAAAGAAAAGATTAACTAACCAATTTGCCGTGTGAAACGTAAGTAGGGCACATAATTTGAGCAGGAATTTTTCATAATAACTTGCAGGAGTATGGTAAATCAAAGCCAGGTCGATGCTTGTAGCAGCTATTTTACGCATCCAGAAGTCTGTGGGATACGTTTGAATTAACACTAGAAGTACGGAGGTCCCCTGCTTTCTCGCTATGCGATTTCTGAAAAGGTAACAAAGCAACACTAGCTGACTTTACATGGCTATAGTTTTTTTGATATTAGGCTTTAAACGAAAAACACAACGACATCCCCCCACCAAATACGCTCTCATATTACCATATGCTAACAGTATGTCACACAAAACGTACTACGTAGAATACCCACACAACCCCCACTTTCGCCGCTACTCCCCGCCCCCCCCCCGCGCCGCCAACCCCTCCCTTTTTCTCCCCCCCCCGCCCCCCCCCACCCCGGCGCGCCCCCCCCCCCCTCTCTCTCCCTCTCTCCCCCCAACCCCCCCCCCCCTCCCCCCCAACCCCCCGCCGCGTCCACTATCGGACTCCATGCACACTCCCCCTATTCCACCAACCGCTACGCCACGCCATGGACGACTTACCTCCCCCACCCACCCTCCACACCGCCCCTTTTGTATCCTCTACGCGATCTACTCTATTCTCCAACCTCACCCACGACAGCATCCCGAGACCTAATTATTCTTCTCTTCTACGCACACGTCACTCTATCTCACTCAATAAAACGCTCTTCGCACCTCTACCTCTCCTCCCTGGAACTCTTTGACCGAGGGTCCCCCCAACAATTTTTCGCCACCCGGGCCCACCGCAACCTAAAGAGAGTCTCTGTATCACGTATACCCGATATCATAAAAATCTCCAAGCTCTAGAACACCACCTCGCCCTCCCCTCCTCCCGCCTCTTTCCAACAAAGGCTGGATGTGAGGCAATATTGTCTCCACTCTGCCAGAATCCAAAATTGATCCAAATCTGTGCTCTTTAAACTACTCATATATGCACCTTCTCTTTGGAAACACTCTCTCTACCGGAGACGATCGCCTTACTATCGAGCTCCAACCACCGACTGACTATACTCCAAGACACATACTCTCTATCTCTCCTCCTTCGCTTAACCTCTAATATCTAAAATATTTATCTTAAATCAACCACTTTTTTTACTTATACCAATTCTGACCACAACAAGCAACGGAAATACCGCATCCCCCCAGAACCAAATCCCAAACTATCAATCGAAATTCCCTAAATTCAAAATTCATTACCCTTTAAAAATAGCACCTCCACAAAATTCCCCCAACTCATCCCCGCCACCCTCTCTCTACCTGCCCTCTCCACTTATACCCTTCCCCTACTTTCACCCTACCCTTGCCTATCCCTTTTGCGGCGCGTGTTCCATCAGAGTCACTATCTAATTCCGCTGACATTATCTTGAGCGATTTACCTGCAGCCCCCCTCTCCCCCCCCTTACCGATATACTCATATATAATAAATAATAAAAAAAAATAATAATAAAAAAATATCCTCCCCCCTCCTTAAACCGATCCAACTCGGTAATAGAGTATGGCTTACGCAGAAGTACTTAGGGTATGCTTGGCTAAAATAAATTGTGTCAAGCGCTAACCAGTGCGCTTGTAAACTTGATAAATCAGTCTAAATTGCAGTAAACTAACGTTATCTGCAACGCAGCTAGAAACAGCTTTCTTGACAATGAACTGTATTTATATATTGAAACTGTGCGAGCAGCATCACAGTGTGTCTCATTTATAGCATCTGATTAGAAAGTTATGATTATGATCTAACTGACGGGCACTGTTTGTCCAACGCTAGCCTAAACAGTGTCTCTGACCACTGATCAGAAAGTTACTTTCTATCTATTATTTTCTCTTAGAATAATATAAACCAATAATTTTAAGTTTCCTACAGAAGAACATGCAACAAGTGTATGTGTAGTAAAGGGAGGCGACTGGAGACAGAGCGAAAGTGTGTATTGTACGCTCCAAGTATTTTTTGCGCTGGAGATACAAAAACCAACATATTGATCGATGAGTAAACATTATTAGCCTTCCTCGGTCTCTTCAAAGCTCCAGAGAGGCAATAATGCCATCGCAATACTTTAAATTTACTGTAAAAGTTATTTTTAATATTTTAATTTAAATTCACTATACCTTATTTTCTTCCTTCATCGGTCTTACTATATAAGTTTCGAAGACCAGGTTCCGGATCCGGTTTAAACGGACGGTTCCGGTTATTCCCTGATATATATAACAGGGAGTAACCGGAATTCCGGTTCCGGCGAAAATCGTGTTCCGGTTGCGATTCCGGCAAAGGGCAAAAACCATACCGGAACCGGAATTCCGGTTTAAAAAATTTTGTAAGAAATTTTCCACATTTTTGCTTCATATTTGGTCCAAACATTATTATACATTATGATCAAATTCCAATACAACCAAGCAAAAGAAAACTTTAACTCAGCAATTTACAGTGTACGACGTAATTAGGACACATAATTTCAGCTGGAATTGTTGTTAGCCTGCAGGAGTTTGTTAACAAAACAAAGCCAGGTCAATGCTTGTAGCAACTACTGTAAACATTCAGAAGTCTCCGGGTTACGTTCGAATGAAACCAGTCCAACTGTGTAACAGAGTATGGCTTACGTAGAAGTACTTAGCGTATGCTTGGCTAATATAAATTGCGTCAAGCACCAGCCAGTGCGCTTGTAAACTTTGTAAATCAGACGAAATTGAAGTAAAGTAACGTTATCTACAACGCAGCCAGAAACTGCTTTCTTGGCAATGAACTGGATTTATTGAAACTGTGCTAGCATTATCACAGTTTGTCTCATTTATAGCATTCTGATTAGAAAGTTATCATCATTGTCATCTAACTGACGGGCACTGTTTGTCCTACGCTAGCCTAAACAGTGTCTCTGACCACTGATCAGAAAGTTACTTTCTATCTATTATTTTCTCTTGGAATAATATAAACCAATAATTTTAAATTTCCTACAGAAGAACATGCAACAAATGTATGTGTAGCAAAGGGAGGCGACTGGAGACAGAGCGAAAGTGTGTATTGTACGCTCCAAGCTTTGTAAGCACATTCGATTTAACGCAGTATACGCAATGATGTATAGTGGAAGACGTTTTTTGCTCTGAATGTCCAAAAACCGACATATTTGATCGATAAGTAAACATTATTAGCTTCCTCAGTCTCTTTAAAGTTTCAGAAAGGCAATAATACCATCGCATTACATTAAGTTTAATGTAAAATTATTTTTAATGCATTTTAAATCCATTATACCTTCATTTCTTCCATCATCTGTTTTATTATATATAAATTTCGAAGACCAGGTTCCGGTTGCTGGTTCCGGTTCCGGTTATTCCCTGATCTCAACATATATACCTATATCAGAGAGTAACCGGCAAAAAGCATACCGGAACCGGAATTCCGGTTTAAAAATTTTGTTAAAGTTTTTTCGTATTTTTGCTTCATCTATGGTCCAAACACATATGTAATATATAGACAATGATCAACTTCTAATATATACAACCAAGCAAAATAAATAAAATATTACGCAGCAATTTGCCGTGTGAATCGTAAGTAGGGCGCATAATTTCAGTAGAAATTTTTCACCTTAACCTGCAAGAGTTTGTTAACAAAACAAAGCCAGGTCGAGGTATTTTGCACATTCTGAAATCTGCGAGATATGTTGGATTTAAACCGGTCCAACTCGGTAAAAGAGTATGTATTACGTAGAAGTACTTAGCTTAAGCTTGGCTAACATAAATTGCGTCAAGCACCAGCCACTGCGCTTGTAAACTTTGCAAATCAGTCTACATAGAAGTAAAGTAACGTTATCTGCAACGCAACCAGAAACTGTGTTGGCAGTATCATAGTGTCTCATTTACAGCATTTTGATTAAAAAGTTATTCATCTAGCTTACGGGCACTTGTTATCAGCGGTAGCAACTGTCTGCTGATCAGAAAATTATAGTATACCTTCTTTTATTTTCTTTTGGAACCATATATATCAATAATTTCAAGTTGCCTACAGAATAACCTGTAACAAACGTATATATATGCTGTAAAGGGAGGCGATTGGAGACATAGCGAAAGTGTTAGACTACGCTCCATGCAGGCATGTTTAGTTACAAGCACATTCAGTTTGACGCAGGTTGCACAATGCTGTATAGTGGAAGGCATTTTTTGCTCTGGGTATCCAAAAACCGACATATTGGTCGATAAATAAACATTATTAGCTTCCTTAGTCTCTTCAAAGCTCCAGAGAGGCAATAATGCCACCGCAATATTTTAAATTTACTGTAAAAATTATTTTTAATACATTTTAAATCCACTGTACCTTAATTTCTTCCTTCATGTGTTTTACTATATAAGTTTCGAAGACCAGGTTCCGGATCCGGTTTAAACGGACGGTTCCGGTTATTCCCTGATATATATAACAGGGAGTAACCGGAATTCCGGTTCCGGCGAAAATCGTGTTCCGGTTGCGATTCCGGCAAAGGGCAAAAACCATACCGGAACCGGAATTCCGGTTTAAAAAATTTTGTAAGAAATTTTCCACATTTTTGCTTCATATTTGGTCCAAACATTATTATACATTATGATCAAATTCCAATACAACCAAGCAAAAGAAAACTTTAACTCAGCAATTTACAGTGTACGACGTAATTAGGACACATAATTTCAGCTGGAATTGTTGTTAGCCTGCAGGAGTTTGTTAACAAAACAAAGCCAGGTCGATGCTTGTAGCAACTATTTTACACATTCAGAAGTCTCCGGGTTACGTTCGAATTAAACCAGTCCAACTGGGTAACAGAGTATGGCTTACGTAGAAGTACTTAGCGTATGCTTGGCTAATATAAATTGCGTCAAGCACCAGCCAGTGCGCTTGTAAACTTTGTAAATCAGGCGAAATTGAAGTAAAGTAACGTTATCTACAACGCAGCCAGAAACTGCTTTCTTGGCAATGAACTGGATTTATTGAAACTGTGCGAGCAGTATCACAGTTTGTCTCATTTATAGCATTCTGATTAGAAAGTTATCATCATTATCATCTAATTGACATGCAATGTTTGTCCAACGCCAGCCTAAACAGTGTCCCTTACCACTGACCAGAAAGTTACTTTCTATCTATTATTTTCTCTTGGAATAATATAAACCAATAATTTTAAATTTCCTACAGAAGAACATGCAACAAATGTATGTGTAGCAAAGGGAGGCGACTGGAGACAGAGCGAAAGTGTGTATTGTACGCTCCAAGCTTTGTAAGCACATTCGATTTAACGCAGTATACGCAATGATGTATAGTGGAAGACGTTTTTTGCTCTGAATGTCCAAAAACCGACATATTTGATCGATAAGTAAACATTATTAGCTTCCTCAGTCTCTTTAAAGTTTCAGAAAGGCAATAATACCATCGCATTACATTAAGTTTAATGTAAAATTATTTTTAATGCATTTTAAATCCATTATACCTTCATTTCTTCCATCATCTGTTTTATTATATATAAATTTCGAAGACCAGGTTCCGGTTGCTGGTTCCGGTTCCGGTTATTCCCTGATCTCAACATATATACCTATATCAGAGAGTAACCGGCAAAAAGCATACCGGAACCGGAATTCCGGTTTAAAAATTTTGTTAAAGTTTTTTCGTATTTTTGCTTCATCTATGGTCCAAACACATATGTAATATATAGACAATGATCAACTTCTAATATATACAACCAAGCAAAATAAATAAAATATTACGCAGCAATTTGCCGTGTGAATCGTAAGTAGGGCGCATAATTTCAGTAGAAATTTTTCACCTTAACCTGCAAGAGTTTGTTAACAAAACAAAGCCAGGTCGAGGTATTTTGCACATTCTGAAATCTGCGAGATATGTTGGATTTAAACCGGTCCAACTCGGTAAAAGAGTATGTATTACGTAGAAGTACTTAGCTTAAGCTTGGCTAACATAAATTGCGTCAAGCACCAGCCACTGCGCTTGTAAACTTTGCAAATCAGTCTACATAGAAGTAAAGTAACGTTATCTGCAACGCAACCAGAAACTGTGTTGGCAGTATCATAGTGTCTCATTTGCAGCATTTTGATTAAAAAGTTATTCATCTAGCTTACGGGCACTTGTTATCAGCGGTAGCAACTGTCTGCTGATCAGAAAATTATAGTATACCTTCTTTTATTTTCTTTTGGAACCATATATATCAATAATTTCAAGTTGCCTACAGAATAACCTGTAACAAACGTATATATATGCTGTAAAGGGAGGCGATTGGAGACATAGCGAAAGTGTTAGACTACGCTCCATGCAGGCATGTTTAGTTACAAGCACATTCAGTTTGACGCAGGTTGCACAATGCTGTATAGTGGAAGGCATTTTTTGCTCTGGGTATCCAAAAACCGACATATTGGTCGATAAATAAACATTATTAGCTTCCTTAGTCTCTTCAAAGCTCCAGAGAGGCAATAATGCCACCGCAATATTTTAAATTTACTGTAAAAATTATTTTTAATACATTTTAAATCCACTGTACCTTAATTTCTTCCTTCATGTGTTTTACTATATAAGTTTCGAAGACCAGGTTACGGGACCGGTTTTAGCGGACGGTTCCGGTAATTCCCTGATATATGTATATTTGTGTTTGTAGAAAGCCCACAGGGAAAAGGAAAACCGCGATTGCCGTGATCAATCAGAAGTGCAAGGGTTAGTTTCTATATATTCGTATTGTATATTTAAATAATGAAATTAAAGTTTAAATACGTTTAAATAAAGTTTCATCGCATTTGCATTTGATAACTGTGCTTGTGCGACACAATATAGTCGAGCGGGGCATCTTGGAATAGAGGGGCAACTTGGAATAATCACTACTGATTTTTTAAAATATAGCAGCTTTTGTAAAAAATTTTTGTTGAAATTGGGTAATGTTATTTCCTATTAAATCCAAAATATTGGTACCTTATTAACTAGTCATTTTATGGTGTGTGTAATGTGTTTCACCTAAAAATAATGATTCCGCTACCAACGATAATTTTACAGAGCCCAAACCATCGAAATTTCAAATTCCCAATTTTTTTTGCATATACCTATGCAAACAGCTGTTTTGGTCAAATCAGTTTTATTTTGCACGCATAATCGTATGGAAATTGTTAAAATTGTAGTAAAGCCACTAGAATGAGCTATTCTTGGCCAACGTTCCAAGTTGCCCAACTTCATTCCAAGATGCCCCTCCAGCGAACATGGAAGGTAACTTGGAATACGATTATTATAATATATTTTCAGTTTTCTTAATTATAATGGACGTAACAAATATGTCTAGTATTACAATATTATCGTATTGAATATTATCCGTCGTAAACAAACTATTGATTGTCATGGTTCGTCGAAATGCTAAAAGTGCAAATCAGGCCGAGAAAGAGAGACTTCAGAAAAAGCGATCGTACAAACAATTTACCGATGATGAGTTGCTTTCAACAGTAAAAAAATTAGTTGCAAGAGATCCAGGATATGAATCAGTTGAAAAAGCAAGCTCTACCAGTACAATTAGTGTAGGAACATTACACCGTGCGAAGAAGCTATATCTATCGAAACTTGATGCCGGTGTACCAAATGCGGAAATATCACTGGCTCGCAACCCACCAGGCCACCCCACTGCAATACCAACCGCTATCGAACAGCGAATTGTTTCTAATCTCACAATGTGTGCTAGATTTGGCTTCCCTTTGACTCGCGTGGAATTGGGCGCCCTGGTAAAGCAGGTGCTGAACAAAGCTGGTGTGACTACGGTTTTTAAGAACAATGTTCCAGGAAAAGATTGGTTCTACGGCTTCGAACAGCGACATCCTCTACTATCGCGGAGGAACAGCAACAATTTAACTCGATCCAGGGCTCTTTCTCTCACTGAAGAGAATGTTACTGCATTTTTCTACCGTTTACAACGTAATATGGTTATCCAAGAGGTAAATCCCGAAGCGGACCAAGAAGATATTCAAGACTTGGAAGTACTGAACAGTTCAGCAGTGTTCAATTACGATGAAACAGGCTTCGTAGATGACGGTGGAACCCTGAAGGTTTATGGACGCCGCGGCGAAGTTGCCTACAGGGTAGAACCGCATTCGAAAGTTAGCTATTCGGTGATGTGGATTGCGTCAGCGGATGGAAATGTACTGCCTCCGATAGTTATTTTCAGAACCACGAGTAAAAACGCGGATCCCGAAGCTTTTGTAGCGCCTCCTAGTTGGCTGGAAAGAGGACCAAAGGGTCCTCCACTGTGTCAATGTCGATCATGTCGAAAAACTGGATTAGTTGCTGCTGTTTCACGTAGTGGATGGTTTGATTTGCCTACATTTGAGAAATGGTACTTCACTGTTTTTTATCCGCATGCTCGTTACATTCCAGGCCCAAAAATGATGCTTGGGGACAATCTTAGTTCACATTATAACGACACCGTATTGCAGCATTGTCACGCGAACAATGTAAGGTTTCTTTGCTTGCCTCCGAACGCAACCCATAAATTGCAGCCATTGGATGTCGCTGTGTTCAAGCCGATGAAAGATAAATGGCGAGGTGCTGTGCAGAGCCATAAAAAGGTAGCAAAAACATCAACAATGGTAAAAAGTGATTTTGGTCGTGTTTTGGGTGCTGCCTTCGGTGGCTGGATAGATTCGGGCAGTTCTGCTAAAGTAACTGGTTTCAAGGAGAATTTATCGGCAAATGTTAAAATGGGGTTTTCGTCGACAGGAATATATCCGTTGTCCCTCAATCGAATGCTTTCTAAGGTACCAACTGAGCAGTCTTCAACAGCTGACATTGAAGCAGACTACGTAACGGATGCGGTGGTTTCAACAATTCGCAATATCTTTTCTCCACCAGCTGTTGCGACCCGGCAAGTAAGACAAGGTGCGCGCAACACACCGCCGGGTGATGCTGTGCTTCCACAGGCAAAACCTCCTAAACGCCGTAAGCAACAAGTTGCACCAAAACAACGACCTTGCGCTGTGTCCAGTGCGTCTACTGAACAATCATGTTCTGGGCAATCTGATTCTCATCATCAACGGACGGCGTCACCACAGCCAGAACTGGGTACCAGTGTTAAATGGACAGAGCTTCAAGCTCCGACTTTTAACTGCCTAAACGATTCCACATGGTTGGTAGTAAAAGAGAATGAAAACTATACGGTTGGACGATTTCACAAATTTTCTGGTCTAGAAATTTTAATTGACGCAGTCAAAGTTTCAGACCGCCAGTCATCGAAAGCTGAAGCTGGCAGTGCTGGGTTTGACATGCGCGATCGAATGGTGGGCGCGACCCGCGTGCAACGCAATCAGGTTGTTGCACAATTTCGTGACAGTGCAAACAGCGGTGCGAGAAACATTCTGCGAATGGCGCCTCAACCGCATATTTTCTGGGTGTGCGGCAAGGGCATGGCCGAGTTAGCATGGTTGCAGGTTGGGCTGCGACCTTCGCCTCTCGATCCAACTCACGATGAGTCAGCGAGACCGCAACCCGATTCCAGTCAGCCTTCTGACCGTCGTCGTAGTTACAGTCAAACTAGCAACACTATTCCCGTCGATAACTTAGACGGCGTTTCAGTTGGTGACTATGTTGCTGCAAAATTCGTTGAGGACTTAACAGCAAAAACAGCCTGGTTTATTGGTCGTGTAATTATAAAGAATGCTGAGAATAACAGCATCGGCCTAAAATATTTGCGAGAAGATATTAGTCGAAAAGTACTGAAGATGGATGGTTTTCGATACTTCGAGTGGCCTCAAACTGATGACATAGATAATAATGTTCCAATCGATAATGTCTTCTGTAAGATACAGTTGGCTGACGACCGCACTACGCGAAAAATTTGTTTTCGAATTACTGAAGACGTATGCGACCAAGTGGAGCGATATCTTGTGCGTAATTTGTCCGCAACTGATACAGCCACATGTGGCAGTGTGTTTTAATGGTTTGGCTCTAAATTGACATGCCACAAATACCATAATTAACAAAATAAATAACTAGTTAATCGTTTAACTAAAATGTCTTTCTTTAATTTTAACTTGTTAATATCAATATTTTGTAATCTTATCTTAGTACAAGATAAAACTATCTCTATGAAAAATGCGTTCCAAGTAGCCCCGCCTTATTTCCGTATATTGTATTTATAAAACCATTAGAAACACACTGCAGCGTAAAGTTATAACGCGTTAATTTTCAAAATCATTCCAAGTTGCCCCACATGGCTATATATAAATATATTTGGCTTCTCCAAACTGGAAAAATTTTGAGTTAAGTTTTGTGTAATAGGGGGTGCCTTTCAGTTTAATTTTGTGCTCTCGTGGTTCACTGCCGAATGGCAAGTTTTTTGATCCGCCCTATAAAAAACATCGCCTGACATAAAATTGACACCATTTGTGCTAGTAAATGATTCGTTGAATTTCTTTCCGAAGTTTACATTTTGAATACACAGAATTTTGTTTAAAAGTAAAATTTAACTCCAGCATTTATATAATACGGATTTACAGTATATCTGGGGCTGTTAACAACTTTCTCAACGTATGAGTTAAAAACATTGCGTTTTGAAATATCTTAATTGAAGAACCCAGTTGAGCCTGGGTTCTCTCAGTTCATGCCACCTGGTAGCGACCCTGGAGTGCTTCGATTTATGTCATGCCAAAGCTTTCAGCCAGTATAAACGTCCCTTTATTCTTATTCTTACCAGGATCGTGGAAATCATAGCATACCATTTTGGGAAGATAAGGCAATTGAATAGTTCCACGACCGGTCTGTCGTCCCCAGTCGGCAGGGGACCGCGTTGTAGGACTGAAAATAAAAGAGACAGGCGGAGCGAACGTCAGAGTTCAGGCAGCGCGCCCGAGACATGGAGGCATCTTTTGAAAGCTTTTAAACTGGGCGCAGACACAACATGACGCGGTAGAGCGTTCCATGGGCGGATTACACGCAAACCAAAGCTATAGAAGTAGGCGTTGACGCGTGCCCTCGGTTTTAAGAGCTTGTATTCATGTCCGCGCAGGATATCGTTATTAGCAAGAGTGAATATTCGTGAGAAGTCATAATCAAAGTGGCCGTGAAGTAGCTGATAAGTGAGAATCAGATCGGCTCGTGCTCGTCGAGTTTCAAGTGATTGAATCGACAAAAATCGTAGGCGTTGCATATAATCCATACCGGAGGTACCACGAACTAATCTTGTTGCTCTACGTTGAACTCTTTCCAAAAGAAGTATATCTCGTCGGCGTATTCCAGTTTTGGACGGACCAAAGCATGATAGAGCAACAAAAAGGGTTTTTTGTCAAGAATGCCAAAGGCACGAGCAATCATAGATACAACCTTGTGTCCATCAGCAGCTATTTGCCGACAGTGTTCCGCAGATTTCAGTGAACCTGACAATAGAAGGCCAAGGTACCTTTCAGAGTCGCTGACTGGGACAGTTTGGTTGCAGAGTGTGTAAGTAAATTCGGGGTTTTTGCGTCCAAAATGCAGAATGGCACATTTGTCTACAGCGAATGACATTTTTGATGCTTCAGCCCATGTGCTACATGTAGACAAATCGTTTTGAAGGCTGAGTGTATCATTTGCGGGGTTGGTGCGGCTTATTTCTTTCAAAAGACATGTGTCATCGGCAAAGTTCCAAACGAGACATTTCATGTTATCCGCTAGATCGTTTATGTAAAACAAAAAGAGTGCAGGACCAAGTACCGACCCTTGTGGGACGCCACTCTTAACTGGTGCCGGTGAGGAGCATTTGCCGCTGACTATAACCGATTGAGTACGATTTGTGAGGAACGCACGTATCCACTCTAGCAGAGTACCTTTGATTCCATGGGCTTCTAATTTGAGTAGTAGACATTTGCGAGAAACTACATCAAAGGCCTTTCTTAGATCAAGCAAAACACTGTCCGCACAGCTGTTTGCATCTATATACGAGGTGACGACATGACTATAATCAACTAGTTGAAGAGTTGTAGATCGTCGACTTCTGAAACCAAACTGGGATGGTGACAAAACTTGATTGTCAGTAGCGAAAGCCATTATGTCTTGTTTAACTATGGATTCCATAGATTTACAGCACGACGAAGTTAGACTGATAGGGCGATAATTTCCGGGACTCATTTTTGAACCCTTCTTGTGAATGGGAATTATATTAGCACGAATATTGTCCCAATTTTGTATCAATGAAAATGTGTTGCCTTTTAATTATTTCAAGTTCGGGTTGTGTAACAACCAGTTTTGAGATCTTTCAAGTCGGCAGTTTTGTTCATGTGACCGAGCTTGGTTCTGAGTGTTAACTTGTCAAGGCAATTGATCGATATGCACTAACACCGCTACGTATTACGTAAACTGGTAGCTGATGTCATTTGTACTACAAATTATTTTGACAGGGCAATATCGCACATGCACAACCTTAGCTGTTAGATATCGCGCATCATAACAGCAAGTATCGAGACATTATGTATATATTTAATTTGGGTTTTTATAAGAAAGAGGCAGCGTGCTGCCGACCCCTAATCCGCGATGCCAACCCTTTAAACGTGTTCGCCGACCCCAGAGATGCCAAACTCCTATATTTAACCATGATTTTTTGAAACAATTATTCCTCTGTTTACATTTCCTGATTGGATTCACATATATATATATATATATATCATGTTTTCTAACCTGTAGCTCTGCAATATTTGTTGTATATGTATCCCATCAACATAGTTGATATAGTAAATATTAACTGTGGTGCAATATGAAATACTATTGCGACAGTATGAGTATTTTTCGGCATTAGCAATCTTCCTGAGCTTGGCATTTGGGGGTTTTGGACCGACCCTGATAGTTCACTGTCATCAACTCTTGGGTTCAGTAAACCCCGAGTTGATACATAATGCTTTTTATACAGAGCTGATTGTATTATGCTGCACCTGAGTGCCAATACAGTGGCGGTGAACAATCCATACAATGAATTTAACTGCACTTTTAAAATAGACTCATATCAGTTTTGGAGTTCATAAGCTACTATGCCGGTTTATAGCTAACATATACCAATGATAACAGTGATGTGATTGAAACCTTTTACGTTTCTGTAGTATACTGAACATTTGAACAATCTACGTGATTTCATTTTAGGTATCGCCTCAGGGCCTAAAAATCGTGCTCATGTGAAAAAATTTATAGACATACCTTGGTTTTAAAGTTACAACAGTATGGTACTTACTGTGGATTAATTTCATTGGTCGACAAATTGTTAATTTAGTTCAGCATTGTGTTGCAGAGGCCAGTTCCCGTCACTGGGCTCAGATAAAGAATATCCACCGCTCGATGCTCAAGTCGTGGCCATCTCATCGTTATCATTTAGCGATGTCTTTGAACGATCATGGGCAGAGTTAGTAGAAGAAGATGATATGAGAAAACGAACACAGCAGCCTGCTGAGCATAAAAAACGCAACACGACTGTAGCTCAGAAACCTAAATTAGTGCGCGTTGAAGACAGTGCTGTACTGAGCGGTCCTACTTCCGGTCAACGTCAAAAGCCAAGGTACTTTTTGTCTTCTATTTTCATTGCTGGTGGGTAAATGAACTATATATCAATTATATAAGTTTTAAATTTTCGCTACACAAGCTTCATGTCATTGCAAACCTGAACACAGTTCATTGCACCAATGTCCTGTGTTTTCGTAAATGTTTTACTGTATGTAAATAATGTTAGAAATGTTTTCTCAAAAGCAAATTCAAAATCCTTGTCCTAAGTACACAGTCATCCATTTTCTACTGTTATGCGCGTGTGCTTTGTTTTCTTATTAATTTGATGCGCGTGTGCTTTGTTTTCTTATTAATTTGTTAATAAAGTTTCAGATTTTTGAGACCCTTGTGAACCGTTGGTCGCTTTGACGCTTAGTTAAAACTGATGTATTATAGGTATCGGCGATAGCGTTCAGAGAACGAATTTTTATCTGTGGATGAGATAAATTATCACGGCTGATAATTGGATTTTCAAAATTTTTTAGACAAATGACGACATAAATATAACCAACTTTGACATTACGTCATATGTCATATTGTAACGCAGGGAGTAACCGAAATTGCTTTTCCGGCAACGAACAACAACCATACCGGAACCAGAATTCCGGTTTAAAATTTCTGTATGAAATTTTCCACATTTTTGCTTCATCTCTGATCCAAGTATATGTAATATATATTTTACAATGATCGGGCTCCAATACAACCAAGCAAAAAAAGATGAATTAAGCTATTTGCGGTGTGTATTATAGCATTTTAAGTAGGGAACATAATTTCAGTTGGAATTTGTCATAATAACGTGCAGGAGTTTAACAAATCAAAGTCAGGTCGATGCTTGTAGCAAATATTTTACACTCAGAAGTCTCCGGGTTACGTTTGAATTAAACCGGTCCAATTGGGTAACAGAGTATGGCTTACGTAGAAGTACTTAGCGTATGCTTGGCTAACAAATTGCGTCAAGCACCAGCCAGCTCGCTTGTAAACTTTGTAAATCAGGCAAAATTGAAGTAGGGTAACGTTATCTGCAACGCAGCCATAAACTGCTTTCTTAACAATGAACTGTATTTATTGAAACTGTGCGAGCACCAACACAGTTTGTCTCATTTATAGCATTCTGATTAGAAAGTTATCATCATTATCATCTAACTGACGGGCAATGTTTTTCCAACGCTAGGCTAAACAGTGTCTCTTACCACTGGTCAGAAAATTACTTTCTATCAATTTCTGGTCGAATCATACAAACCATAATTCCATGTTTCGTACAGAACAACATGTAACAAACGCATGTGTAGTAAAGGGAGGCGACTGGGGACAGCGAAAGTATATATTCTACGCTTCATGCCTTTTAAGCACATTCAATTTGACGCAGTATACACAAGGGTGTATAGTAGAAGGCATTTTTTGCTCTGGGTATCCAAAAACCGACCTATTGATCGGTAAATAAACATTATTAGCTTCCTCAGTCTCTTTAAAGTTTCAGAAAGGCAATAATTCCATCGCAATACATTAAATTTAATGTAGAAGTTAATGCATTTCAAATCCACTATACCTTAATTTGTTCCTTCATCTGTTTTACTATATATAAATTTCGTAGACCAGGTTCCGGATCCGGTTTAAATGGACGGTGTTATTTCCTGATTGTGACGGTATTAAATTCTAATGATTTCATTTAATTGCAGAGCTGTAGAATCGTTTCGTCCACGATGTTGTGGCGGACCTAAAACAAAAATAAAAAATCATTTTAGGCTTAAATTACGTTTGATTTTAAAAATTTTAGAAGTATGTATCAGTTCAAGAATTGGCGCAAAATACGCCTACATATATAGGCGAAAATAAAATAAAATTATTTGAGTCGTGGTGCAGATGCTAAGCATCGCATTTTGTTCACACAGTATATATATAGTATGTTTCCATTTAGGTATCGTAGAGCTGCAGAATTGACTGAGGTGGTGAGCAGTGCAATTACGTTTGGCGAAACAGCAGCAGTCCCCTCTGTAGATTCGGAGCCGGGCAGTTATAACAGTCGTCACCGTTCTTCGTCTAGCAGACAGCGTTCTGTTGATGATTTCAATTTTTCACACGATACAGGCAGGAAGGTCAAGCTCCAAAAACGAATGTCTAGCCGTAGTCGAAATCATCGCCGTGATCATAATGAAGATGGCTATGATGGTAGCGTAGCACCGAAAGTAGACAGAATAGAGGATGGTGTGGTTGTTAAAGATGAGTATCGTGTTCGTAGTCTAGATTATTCGCCAACGAAATCCAAGCACAGGGCAGGACCTCGTGTTAGTTCGCATTTATTGAAACAGCAACCATATCCAGTGGAGTTTCCTCAAATAGCGTTAAATTTTTGCTTTCGTCTGTTTCTTTCGCAAAATTCTATCAAAAACGAAATTGTCAAAATGTTATCAAAATACGAAATATGGTTAAACAAGTGATAACGGGCCGAAAATTTTCAGCTCATCCTAGGTCTGTGGAAATCGAGGTCGGCATGGTCCGGAGCTGTTATATTTCGGATACCCCTGATGCGGAACGGTAACATTTGTGGCGGCTCGATGTAAACGATAGAGGCGATATAAGGATGACACATATGAAATGAAATGAAACCTACATAACATTAACCCAGATTATCAGTCCATGTGCTAATCTTACTTGCTTCCACTGTGAGGTGAGAACGAACTGACATTTTTCGGCTCGACCGTCCCGTTGGAAATTTTGCTCATCCTGGACCTGCAACGTTTGGGCCCGGCCAAATTGTAATTAGATGTCGGCCGGCCTGTGGGCCAAAATTTTCATCTTTATTATGCGCATAGTTTGCATTTGCGCTACTCTCATGATGTCCTATCTAAATTTATACAAAATCGACACTAATTGGAAACCCTGATTTTGGCTATTTGGGTCATTCAACATCTTAAGTTACAGCTCATCAAATAACCGCAAGTCGATGTCCTACAAACGTAAAAATCAATCATCAAATTATATATTTTCTTCAAATTTGTGATTTGTAAATTTTATAATTTATCGTTTTTAGTCATTAGAAGAATTCTTTGGTTTTGCTATATGACTAAAATGACCGTACCCCTGCTATTTAAGTAATGCCGGTGCTAATTGCAGCACTTGAAATGGGCTCAGGGGCCTGAATTTGGCGCGACGTCATGGTCCCAAAACGCAGAGTAGCCACACTCGCTCCGTTTCCCCTCACTTTTGACTTTTTGGTATCTAAATCTATGGTTGTGCAGTAACCTGTAACATGCTACGTTTGATAGCACCCTAAAACCTCTGGAGTTCCGAAGCCGTTGAAAAACATAAAACCTCGTCGACCCTAAACGCATCGAACGTAACTGAGAACGCATGAAGTATTAGAGATGGTCTCTTGACAACAAAACCATCGTATTCATCATGCTGAAAAACATCTACATAGAATATTTTTGATGCTCTGTACCAACCTACTGAAGAAAAACTATTCTGGTAATCTGGTTCAATGATCTTAAGTCCAATGAAAATCTTTGAGAATCGCGAAATTTTTGTGCTGGACTCTGCGTAACCAAATCACGGTATTCAGCATTCCGAAAAACCTATATGTAGGCAAATATTGATGCCCAGTATGCAATAAATAACCAAATTATCGGAGACAGAGTATATTATGGAAATAGAGTTCACTGATCCTAAACCCATTGACACCTATCAAAAGCCGTATTATGTGCTGGACTGAAGATATTGAAATTATTGTATTCAGTGTTCTGAAAACATATGTATATAGACCATTCGAGATGACCTTTACAAAATACATAACCAAACAGATGAAAACTCGTTAGATTTTGAAAATCGGGTTGGTCGCTCGTAGAAAGCCTTGAAACGCCTCTTTATTTCTTTTAGTTCCCTAGTGACTACCACCTGACAAACGTATAAGTGTAGTAAATGAAGGCGATCATCTCTCAAACTCTACCTACTAATGGTAGCAGTGCTAGCTGTCGGGAAAAGACGGGTTAGGTCACTCTAGGGTATGTAAAGTCGCTAGAGGATTACTCGCAGTAGCAGGGTTCCTCGTGGTTGGGCTAAAGGCCACTCCAGAGTAGAATATAATGAAATAGCATGAATTAGCTAGCACATAAAACTTTATGATACCAAGACATTGCGACCGGAACCGTGCATTTAAAACGTGACATTGGGGGAAGGTCTTTTATAGAACATAAAAGCAGGTGGACTGATAGAACTTGTTGTAGACAAACGTTTTCTTTGATAAACATGTTAAACCTTGATCAAAATTTTTTTGGAAGCTGAATAAGGACTGTATGAGAATTGCAATACAAGTTTTGACATGATTCCCATTTATATATAATGGTACTGTCAGGCAATTTGTGTACCTATTCTGGAACTGAACCAGTGACTGCAATGCATTTGATAATTGATTTACGAAAGACATTTTTTGGGACAGACACTTTAACGTTGGATTATGGGCATAATTTCAGCTTATCCAGAGTTGTTGGATTTGTGAAAAGCATCGTAAAATTGGGGTGTTGAAAAGGACCTCTGTAAAACCTAAGCAGGCTTTCAACCTCATGTTCTCACTTGTTTTTTTCTGTCTAAAGAGAGGCGATTAAAGCCAGAGCGGAATTGTCTAGTCTACGCTACATGCGTTACAAGAACATTCAGCTTACACATGGATGTACAGAGCAAGGCATTCTAGCTTCCTCAGCATCTTCAAAGTCCCGGAGGGACAATAATGCATCGCAATACATTATTTTTAATGTAAAATTTATTTTTAATGCATTTTAAATGCACAATACCTTCATTTTTTCTTTCATCCGTTTTAATATATATATAGAATTTTCGACGATCAGGTTATTCTTTATTTGGACGGTACTGGTTGTGTTTTCCAATTCCGGTTAATAGATGCGAAAGGGCCCAAAAATTCACGTTATTCTGGTCTGTCCACACGGGATCGGGGTTGGCGCACATTCCCAGTTTCCAAATCCATCATTTTAGTGACATTTTACCCTATGTCCACATCCCATGCTCGGAAACCCACCATGTTAACTAAAGCCAAACAAATTATAAAAGGGCCCAAAACTCACGTTAATCTGGCCTGTCCATAGGGATTGGGTTGGGGGCACATTCGAACTTTCCAAATCTCCCATTTTAGTGAGACACATGTGGATATCCCTCTCTCGCCGAAACCCACAATTAACTAAAGCCAAAAAAATTATATCTCAAAAAATTTTGTGTGCAAAAGTTTATTTATACATAAGCACCAGGGAGTAACCGGAATTCCGGTTCCGGCGAAAATCGTGTTCCGGTTGCGGTTCCGGCAAAGGGCAAAAACCATACCGGAACCGGAATTCCGGTTTAAAATTTTTGTTTGAAATTTTCCACGTTTTTGCTTCATCCTGTAAGCCAAACATATGTAATATATATTATACAATGATCAAGCTCCAATACAACCAAGCAAAAGAAAAGATTAACCAATTTGCCGTGTGAAACGTAAGTAGGGCACATAAATTGAGCAGGAATTTTTCATAATAACCTGCAGGAGTGTCTTAAATCAAAACCAGGTCGATGCTAGTAGCAGCTATTTTACACATCCAGAAGTCTGTGGGATACGTTTAAATTAAACCGGTCCAACTCGGTAACAGAGTCTGGCTTACGCAGAAGTACTTAGGGTATGCTTGGCTAACATAAATTGCGTTAAGCACCCGCCAGCCAGTGCGCTTGTAAACTTGGTAAATCAGTCTAACTTGAAGTAAACTAACGTTATCTGCAACGCAGCTAGAAACTGATTTCTTGGCAATGAACTGTATTTATTGAAACTGTGCGAGCAGCATCACAATGTGTCTCATTTGTAGCATTCTGATTAGAAAATTATTATCATTATGATCTAACTGACGGGCACAGTTTGTCCAACGCTAGCCTAAACAGTGTCTCTGACCACTGATCAGAAAATTACCTTCTATCTATTATTTTCTCTTAGAATCATATAAACCAATAATTTTAAGTTTCCTACAGAAGAAAATGCAACAAACGTATGTGTAGTAAAGGGAGGCGACTGGAGACAGAGCGAAAGTGTATTCTACGCTCCAAGCTTTGTAAGCACATTCGATTTGACGCAGTATGCGCAATGGTGTATAGTGGAAGACATTTTTTGCTCTGAATGTCCAAAAACCGACATATTTGATCGATAAATAAACATTATTAGCTTCCTCAGTCTCTTTAAAGTTTCAGAAAGGCAATAATACCATTGCAAAACATTAAGTTTAATGTAAAAGTTATTTTTAATGCATTTTAAATCCACTATACCTTCATTTCTTCCATCATCTGTTTTACTATATATAAATTTCGAAGACCAGGTTCCGGATCCGGTTTAAATGGACGGTTCCGGTTCCGGTTATTCCCGATAAGCACTATTCTAATGCTAAAACTGCATTTTAAAGCCTTAAAATGCTTGCGCGACAGTAAAAGTACACCAAAATGCATAAATATTAAGCATTTTTATGCAAAATTTATCTCCCTTCCCTTTTGGAATTTCTCCCGCCAATGAACATTGTCGCCGTCCCTCTCCGCTAAGTGCCCCTACTATTCGGATCGTTATTGACATGCCATGTATTTATTGTAACTCGACAATCAGCGTAAACATTTGACTCAACTTAGGCTCATTTTTAGAGCAGCTAAGCCTGTATAAAAATGTATATAATGCAGTTCTCTTGGAATGTAGGATTATATGAACTAAGGGTCAGAACTGATCTTACAGCGGGAACATGACATCTAAAATACACGAAAATGGTATGTATAATCTTCACAACCATACGAGATATATGGATGTTTTTGGTCTTATTTTGTGAAGCAATTCATTCTTTATGTAGCTACAAATGGTGTGCTATTATTGTCATTGTTTACGTTACAGGCAAAATGATTTTTCAGTGTGTACATGGGACACAAAATAACACGGAAATGGTAATATATATCTCGGCAATCGCTTGAGCTATATGGGAGTTTTGTTCTCATTTTGCAGAGTAATTTATCTTTTATGTAATTGCACATTGCAAGCACTATAATCAGCTATATTTCGATTATTCAAGCAATATGACTGCTATTCGTTGGATTACTAAGTTGTTGCTCAATATAGCTCTGACCGTATCTCTAAGTTATGTATTAAGCACTCAGAATTTACCATCATGGCGATAAGACAATCCAACTAGTTCATCCAAAAAACTTCCAGCAAAATATCGTATGACGGTGCAGGCCAAATATCGTTAGGAGCTATCCCGAGATTTCCACCGAGTGCCCACCAGTAGCGAGAAGTCACGTTGGCGGAGCAACACATAAAGCTTAACATAAAGGATTGGAAACAGATTACCAGTGTCAGGCAGATTATAAATGCACTCATTACTGCACAATTCCAGAGAATTTGGCGGAACATGAAACGCATTGTTTTACATCCTAAAGTTGGCTTAGTTTTCCTGATTAAAAAGCACAGCCTTTCTTGTTCGTTTACACAGTTAATCGCTGACCTATATATACGTTATATAAATCTTTGAATTGTGTGTATATAAATAGCTTCCATATACCATTTTACTACAGAAAGTTGTGCAAATTGAGCGATTGCCTTTACGCCCTTGAATCTTTGGTTTCTAGTCATGTCGGTCTTCTTTTTTGGTGATTGTTGGATCGTCGCGGCAGATATGCTGCAGTATCGGCGCTAATCCATCCTACCTAGGGTTAACTTTGGTATTGCAAAATGGTTAGTTAAATGAGGAGGCTTTTCCGTGGCGCCTCTCTTGGAGATGGTGTTCGTACAATCGTAATATAAATAGTAGCTTGTTCAAAATATTTCAAACTGTTGTTTATGTATACATGTTTGCATTAACATTTCAAGAATGAAGCCATATTGAAAACGCCCGACAGAGAACAATCTACAAAAGATATTTCGCAGAAGACACGACGTTCAGTTGCAAGACCAGCTGGAAGCTATAGGTGCATAAGCTTTAATTTTTACTTACATCTTTTTCATCCGCTACAGCAATTCCCATGCGAATAAAGCAAGTGTGTTCTCTCATCTATCACAGGTTGTGCACTGGGTATAAGATTGGGATTCTGCCAACGTGCCCTTTAATATGTATAATTAGTGCTTTTAACTACTGAGCGATTGGGTGATTTTTCTTATATATTATTGCATATCTGACCGTTGACTGTGGCGGTGCTGCTTTTGCATGGTTTCCTCGTTATAGATCATGGTATTTCCAGATGCAGCCAGCAGTTACTCGCTGTGTTTACGCAATGGCTAACGAATACGTTTTATAGTGAAATGGTGTTTGTAATTAGTACACAGATATATCAGTGCTACTGTTTTAAGCAAGCAATGTCTCCAACGCAGCAGGGAACTGCATGTCTGATAATATGAGTGGAATACTGGCATCTGCGTTGTTATGGTAAGCAAATTCGAAATGTATTGTGTTGTCAGAACGTATTGGAAATTGTGTGTTACAGGGGTGAAATCTTTTAAACTCCCTATGTGTGTGTATGTCATCGGCCATAACTCGGGAACGACTTAAGCGATTTTCATGATCTTGGGCTCATTCGAATCGACATACCGCATACAACCCCGAGTGTTTTTTGATTTGGAGTCTGTTTCCGGGGTCAGAGGTCAAAATGTGGGGGTTTTTGCCCCATTTTATTACCCTTCACGGAAGCAATGTTATTTTTATCTTAACTTTAGAATTTTTTCTCTGGATGGTTTTATTTCAAAGCAAAATGATAAATGCCGATGCCTCTTTTTTTGTTTTTCTATTAAGGCAGGTTTATTTTTTCTATTTGAGGTACGGGGGTATGGTACCCCAACGGTTCCTCGCCCAAAATTTGAAAATTTTCTTTGACGTCTTGCGCGGCTTATAAGTTTTACCTGGTTGTTTTCGGACATAGGAAACTCATTGCCGATGATGGTTTTGCTCTGTGACATATGGTTCCATGGGTACGGGGGTATAACGCCCCATGGTTCAGGGTCAGAGGTCAAAAAACTTTTGAATTTGTTTCTCTGTTGGTTGATTTCATAGTAAAATCATAAATGCGATGCCTTTTTTGTTTTTCGATTAAGGCTCCGGTTCTAGAGTTATGGGGTTTGATGTATGGCACCCTGATGGTTCCTCGACCCAAAATTAGATAATTTGTTCTGACGTCCTGGACGGCTGAAAAGTTTAACTTGGGGGTTTCGGGCATGGGAAACTCATTGCCGATGTTGGTAATTATTCTGCAATCCATGGTTCTATGGGTACGGGGTTTTGACGCTTCTTGGTTGGGGGGCAGAGGTCAAGATGAAGGTTTTTACCCATTTTATTACCCTTCACGGAAGCATGGTTATTTTTATCGTAACTTTCGGTTTTTTCTCTGGGTGGTTTTATTTCATTGTAAAATCATAAATGCCGATGGTTCTTTTTGTTTTTCGATTAAAGCTCCGGTTCTAGAGTTATGACGTTGAGATATGGCACCCTCATGGTTGCTCGACTAGAAAATTTTTTTGACGTCCTGTGCGGCTGAAAAGTTTCACTTGGGGGTTTTTCGGGCATGAGCAACTCATTGCCGGTATTGATTCTGTTCTGCGACCCATGGGCGCCTGGGCATAGCGCCGCTATGGTTCATCGACCCAAAATTCCCAATTTTATTGTAACGTCTTGTGAGGCTGATAGCTTGGACTTTGGGGGTTTTCGGGCATGGGAAACTTATTGCCGGTGTTAGTTTTTTCTAACTTGTGCGGTATTGTATGATATCCACATATAGCATATCGGCGTATGCTATCGAGAGCTGATTGGCTGTGCATGCAAAAGACGTAGGTGTACCTATGCTTCACTGAGTTCTGCAATCTGGATAGACGTACTAGTATACGTAGGGTATCTGTAGTGCAGACATAACAGGCTCCAGTTTTGTTATACCCAATCAGGTTGTCATATCTGCAGTTTAGCAACGTGGTCGCACAACAAGAGCATTCCAAGGAAGACACAGCAAGATTAAGACTTCAGGTAAATGTAGTTCTGGTAGTGTTTTACATGTGTTCTTCGGTCATATTGTTCTAATATGCTATCATACTCATGGCTTTTAATTCCTTTAGTCGAAGAACAAAACAATGTGTCGTACAAACGTCATTGCTATTCGAAAATCAAAATCGGCGACATACAAGGTCGGAAAATAAGTCTGGCTACTCAACTACCATGGGTTCTAACTGGCGTCGTTGCAATGAGAATGATGGGTATATTTTGTTTTAATATCAATTTTTTTAAATTTTATTTATAGTTTTACAAACTTACTGCACGAATGCCAGGTTTTATTAATCTCGGGGCCATTACTACGGAGTATCGAGCATTTAATGAGCTTTCATCTTTCACCGTAGCTAGTATATGCACTATTTATTGCAATCATACGGTACAAATGCTAGCTTTTACCAAGTTCCGGGCCATTATTCCGAAATAGCGAGCATTTAACGAGCCTGCGCTTTTTCACCGTTGCTAGTATGCACTATTTGTTACAAACTTACGGCACAAATGCCGGTATTTATTCCCTGGGCCATTACTACGGAGTAGCGAGCATTTAATGAGCTTTCATCTTTTACCGTGGCTAGTACGTATATGCACTATTTGTTGCAATCATACGGTACAAAGGCGGGGTTTTAATCAAGCTCCGAACCATTATTCTGATGCAGTGAACATTTGATCAGCCTCCGTCTATCACCGCGACTAGTATATGTACTGTTAGATTGTTTTGTAGCTTAAATGGCATTTTAAAATTAATGAAAATAATAAATGAATAATTAGCAACGAATATATATTTCAGTCCGCAATGAAGATTACAATTAATGAGTAATTCAAAACTCCTACTATTTAAAAAATTGCTGCATTCGTGTAGGATGTAACATATATAGATTTATTATTTAAAAAAATTTTGACGATATCAGTTTTTAAAAGTGTTAGAGCAAACAGGACTCAAAGTCCTCGTTATTTTTATTTCAAAACCGACCAATATTTGTTTTGTCATGTACGTTCTAGATTGCACCGCAGTTCGACACACTCTGAATTGAGTAGAAGAAGTGAAGTACGACGGCGACAGCATATTCGGGAAACCAAGGATTATCTAACTGGAAATTTAGATGAACCACTACGCGGAAAGTACGACGTGTTTTTTTATGATTTTATTGGATATAGTGATTTGTGCTTGCCGAGTACGACAAGATCTTGTTGGGATGAGTAGCTATAACAATAATTTGTTCGTAATAGTAACATTCGTGAAGAGTGCGACGCTTCTTCCGGTGAACATTATTTAAAACTTTCGGTCAAAGCATCCTCTATTCAATAAATGGGGATCATAAGTTTTGCCGTTGTTTAAATTGAATTCGGAGATGGATCGAATCGAAGAATTCTCAGTAGACCGCACTATTATGAAAAGGATGGGCGTCCGTTTTTTTCTGTAAACAGGACTTCGTTATCTCAGCGTAAAGCGATATGTACGTGCGAGGACTCATATGAAAGCTACAATACTCGAGATGTGCCTATTGGAGGTTTTATTCCGATTCGACCCACCCACGTCCCACCACAGGGGGTCAAAGGGGGGACCCAGTGGTACATGGCTAAAATGGGCCATTTTGGATCATTTTTGCTCATAACTCGGCAACCCTTGAGCCGATTTGAATCATTTTGATATCGAAATATGTGTCCTAGGAAGCTTTATTTATTTGTGTATAAATTGTTTTAGTCAGGTCTCTATGGGGCATGGGGACTTTAGTAAATGGCAAATTCCCAAAATTTCGTTCAAAATTTGTCGAAGTGTAGCTATGTAACCACTAAAGCGGTTCGAACGAATTTTGGTGTGTGTGGATAACCTGAAAGGTATCAACAGATTTGATGTAGAACCCCTGGGTCAATTGGTATTTGAGGTCAAAGTTGGGCCCGACGCCATAATATATATATAGTCATCCGTGACATAACCACTTCTAACGGTATATTAATAGATTTGTTTCTTAAAATAAGTTCATATGGGTTTTCGTGGTTTTTGTTTTCAAATCGTCACTATATTTAGATGTATCTCTTCGTGTAGAGTTAGTTATATCAATGGGTGAGACAAGGCGAGTGGTGCCAAAGGACGAGTAAATTCTGTTTATGTTTTCTGTGCTACTGTGATTTTGTTATGATTCTTATATATACATAGATTACATAGACATGTTGTTCTTGATTCGTAAGCATTTCTGAGGTAGAGTTTTCCTTCGTAGGGTGCGTATTAGATATCTGACTATCAGTTTTGCTGCATCTATGCCTTATTGAACAGCAGATTAATAAATAAATCAGGATGTGTTAGGATTAGTGATGACTGTTGCGGACCGACTTTAAATTATTTCGGACCTGTCCAGACTTGAAATTTTTCTAATCGCATCTGCGAATTCACGATGTTTTCTCCAAAATTAAATTTGCTACTCAGTCTTGCTGTAGAATTTCTTAACACGTGTTATATATAACATTTATCGAAACATGAAGTAATTCAAAACTGCTTCTAAAAATAATCATCAACAAATTTGATAGATTGCTTGATAAAAAATTTTATGTTTCTTAGCTGAAAATAGGTTTTTATTGACTGAAACGGTCCGGATCCTGGATCACGGTCCGGTACGGAACACAAAACTTGCTCAGGTTACATGTCTAGTTAGGATACTTCTTGATAGTATTGCAAACGATGTGGGCCTATTCTTATATTTCTTTTTCTATTTCTTACTTTCTTGCAATCCATGTGAATAACCTTCATCAGTGGCCATAAGTTATGGAACTGTCTTAATTTGTATAACAATAATAATTTTGTTGTTTCCAGGATATGCGTAATATTTTCCCTAAGCTATCTATGGCACAGATTCGGGGCTCAGTGTCTGTTATTAATTTGGCATAGCATGACATAATGTGTATCGCATTGTGTTACCACTCCAAATATGAATGGTAAAATAAGCCGTTACTTGTTTAAAGATACTTTTTAGGCTAATACTCGATCCGAAGGCTCCGCATCCGGTGGCGGATTCGTGGTCAGAACCACGGCATGGTTGGGAAACGGATACTGTTACACTTGAACGGCGTGAAAAAGACATTAAAAAGGGAAAAGAAACTGATGTGTATAAGGAATACATTCAGCTTGTTAAAAAGTAAGTGAATATTTTGCATAATTGACACGGAACGAGATAGTTTCCACTGGGGCGCTAAGGGAAAAGTCGTGAAAATTTTTGTCTGCCGCTGTCATTCATAACTCATTTTGGGATGGACGGATTTCGACAAAATATTTTTGTTCGATAGCAAGAGTGAGTGCGATGTGCTTTTTAGTTAAACACGAACAGCGCCGACCATATCTTCCGGGCCACAGTGGCAATAAAATTTTTTAAAAGTTCTTTGCCAGATCTAGCCATACGGGGACCGGTTTCGCAGCCTATATCTCGTGCCACAGGCTTCGGATCGAAAATCCACACAGTATACCATAAACTACCACACCATACAGAATTAGCTCATAGAGATCTACCACTTTGGTGATCACGACTTTTTGTGCGACCACTCACTGGGCGGCTGTGGGTCCGAATATGGTTCGTGGATCCTTTGTCAAAAATAGCGATTTCTCAAATTTCGCCGTGTTGCTTGTTTTTACCTTACAATAAGTGCCGATAATCAAGAATGGTCTATATAGGTATTTCTGAAAGCTGAATACAATGATTTAATCATCTAGAGCCCAGCGTACATATTTCATGGGTTTAGGGTCAATGAACCAGGTTTCCAGAATATAGTCAGTCTTCAGTTGTTTGGTTAGGTATTGTGTACAGGTCTTCAAGAATTGGCTATATAAGTTTTCCGATAAGATAATACGACGCCAGCTAGATCCCAGCATTCGTATAATACCTCTTCAGACGTTTTCATTTGGATTTAGGGTCAATAAACCCGATTTTCAGAATATAGTCTGCCCATAGTTTGGTACATACAGGGTTTTTCAAAAATTGTACTGTTCAAAAATTTGGTCATTTATAACCGTGAGTGTTCATTTTTAAGCATGACTGGTCTATTTTACAATTAGCTATGACCGCTTAGATATGCCCTTATACGTAACCAAACTAGCATATATTACATAAGTATATGTGGGTGTATTACTTAAGCTATATATACATAACTTAAATGTCTGGTGTACTGCTTTATATACATATGAATACTAGCCTATGAACATTACGAATCATATAGTCTTAAGCATTGCAAACAAAACTCGGCTTCGAACGATAGTTTTGGTGGTGTTAAGTGTTCCTGTTCATATGGTCATTTTTAAAATTTGGTGTTCATTTATAAGAAATTGTGTTCAAAATAACATGTTTTTGACCAAAAAACTCTGTACATGACATAAAAAAAGTCTGTTTTTTTTGACCAAAAAACTCTGTACATGACATAAAAAAGTCTGTTTTTTGGTATGCTTACTACAACGATTTGGTTATCTAGAGCCTAGCTTGCATATTTTATACCTTTTCATGGGTTTTCAAAGGGTTTATGGTCAATGAACCCGAGTTCCAGAATGTTTGGTTACGTATTACGTACAGGTCATCAAAACATCTCTGTATAGGTTTTCGGTAGATTGAGTACGATGGTAGATTGAGGACGATTAAACAGAATGACAACATAAAAATTAAACCGCGCTCGCTTCGTTTCGCCCTCGCTAGCGAGATTCTCTTAGTATTTATTGTTGCGCTTTACTACTGGTATTGACGATTCTGGAATAATGTCTGAAACTAGTAGTTCTAAAACCATTGGGTCTGACACCAATGTCAATCGTACGGTCCGTGATCTTTCATTGGAACTTAACGGTCGTGGTCGATCTTATAGTGCAAGAATGGGCGACAAATCTGGTTAGAATTAATTCTTATTTGTTTCTTGGAACAGATATATACATATACACCAACCATGTATTTATATCAACATTAAGCATTAGAAGTACTATAGGAACCCCTACATAATATAATTTCAATAAACATTATACTATTTGAAATTAATGGTGGTCGTATCCTATTGGGGTCTTGATATTTTAGTTTTTATGGAAGAAAATTTCGGGGGATTTAAATTATTATTACCATTAGTGGTACTTTTGGCCTTTATGAGATATATGTGAGTTAATAACTAGTTCAATATTTATAAGTGTACATTATGTTGCGCACAGAAATTATTGTCAGAGCGTACTGCAACGTAGTGGAGATTGTGTGTTGCAGAGATGAAAGCTTTTAAATTCTGGCTGCGTGTGTGCGAACAGGCCGTAACTCGGGAACGATTTAACCGGTTTTCAAGATCTTCTGCTTATTCGAACGGCATAGTCGGTTTACCCTGTACATCCACAAACGTTTTTGATTTGAAGTCTAGTTCCGGGGTCAGAAGTCAAAATGAGGCTTTTTACCCTATTTTAGTTCCCTTCATGGAAGCAAAGTAATTTTTATGTTAACTTGCGAATTTTTTGTCTGTTTGGTTTTATTATACAGTTTGATAATAAATTCCAATGCCTCTTTTTGTTTTTTGGTTAAGCCTCTGGTTATGAAGTTTGGGGTATTGCACCCTCGTGGTTCGTCGACCTAAAATTCGAAAATTTGTTCTGGTCTCATGAAAAGTTTCACTTGGGGGTTTTCGGGCATGCGAAACTCCTTACCGGTGTTGGTATTACTCTGCAACAGATGGTTTCATGGGTAGGGGGATATGGCGCCGCCGTGGTTCGGGGTCAGAGGTAAAAATGAGGGTTTTTACCCCATTTTAGTACCCTTCACGCAAGCAAGGTTATTTTTATCCTAACTTTAGAATTTTTTCTTTGGTTGCTTTTATTTCATAGTAAAGTGATAAATGTCGATTACTTTTTTTATTTTTCAATTAACGCCCCTGTTCAGGAGTTATGGGGTTTGAGGTATGGCGACCTCGTGGTTCCTCGACTCAAAATTAGAAAATTTCTTCTGACGTGGTGGGCGCCTGGAAAGTTTTACTTGGGGTTTTTGGGCATGGAAACTCATGACCGGTATTGGTTTTATTCTGCTACCCGTGGTTCCATGGGTACGGGGGTATGGCATTCTCATGATTCCTGGACTCAAAATTCCTATTTTTATTGTGACATCCTGAGAGGCTGATAGCTTGTCCTTGAGGGTGTTCGTGCATGGAAAACTTATTGCCGATGTTAGTTTTGTTCTAACTTGGACGGTATTGTATGATATCCACATCTAGCATATCGACCCTTGCTATCGAGAGCTGATTGGCTATGCACGCAAAAGGCGTAGGTGTACCTATGCTTCACTACGCTCCGCAATCCCGATAGTGTTATTAGTTACCGTTATTCGGCGTCATTCCTGCTTTGCAACTTTTTTACTTTACCATTCATGAAAACTAGACGCTAGCTAACAAGGCTGTATCAATTATCGCACAACCGTGAAACAGTATATATTACTTTCTGGTAATTAGACTTGTCAAACGTGGCGACATTTCATTTTGTTGAAAACACTTTATTGTATACTACCACTTCTTGTTTCAAAGGCTAGCAATCAAAACTCTTAAACTACCGGCACAGCCGTAGAACCACAGTGATACTATTCTGACAAAATGTTTTCTAGAAAAGATCGAGTTAAGGGTGTACACCCAAGAACTCCAAATCGGTATCTGAAGACTTCTCGTCGATCGTGGGATATGCAAGTTCGCGTTTGGCGAAAACTATTGAGAGTTTGGCAAACGCCCATGGATTTTCACAGGTATATACTTTTAAATTTTAGTTACAGCTAAATTGGTGACTGTGTTTAAGTGAATAGTGTGAGATGCTTTTCTATTCCGTTTCGAAATTGGGTGAGTGGTGTAGCGGTCGTTGAATATTGTCTTCTGTTAAATTGATATGAATGACAAATTTAGTCTTTAAATCTTGACCCATATACTGTTTGAGCGTTATTCAGTTAAATTTGTTTCGTTTCCGAGTGTCTAGCTACATTACTTAATTTTTGTAGCGCAGTTCATTATAATTGGGCGACACGAATATTTTTTATATTTGCTTGTATCTGGTTTATTTTGTTTCAATATTTTTTCGTTCTTAAAGTTCCATAATCTGGATGAAATTCGGTAAAAATAAATTTTTGTTTAACAATCAAAAGAAAACAAAAAGTTTAAGATGAAAATACTTTTCGTGATCGGTTAAGTTTTTGGTGCTGTTTTGTTTACCAAATCGGAAAAAAAACTTTATTTTGTTCTTGGCCTGTGGCGATTGAGAACTGTGCCTGAATGATTTGCGCAGAAATTTTGCATTTTTGCTTGGGTATTGGGATTTATAAAAACGACGAATGTCTATTCGCTCCGCTCATCATTTATGACACAGGTAGTCAGAATTTATGACGGTCAGAACCAGTTAGTGTCTAAATTCTTTAAGAAATTAATGTAGGATCAATATTTTCTCTTGGCATAATAGTGAGCAGCATTGAAGTTTTGTTTTAGTTTGTCGTGATTTGACAAAAATATTGTCTTTATGCAAGAGTAAACTTGAGATACGCCCCAACCATCCTCTTTTGACACCATATACAAAACGTTGTTAGCGAACAAAACTCTGATTTCAATAACTGTATCTAATTTCGACATTTTTCTGTTCCATAACGCCATTAGCGAATGCAATTCACAAATTAACACCAATGTGTTCTCGAACATTTTCAAATTATAATGTATTCTGGCGTGTCCACAGTGGGGTACCCCCCATTCGGCCGAAACCCCCATGTTCAAGTAATTCCAAAAAATTTTATGTCTGAAAATTTTTGTTTTTTGTTTGCAAATTGTTTTTAAACATTAATTACCATTATTTATAAAGCTAAAATATTGTTTTTAGCTTGAAAATACGTTCACGGTAGTAAAAATGCATGAAAATATGGAAATATTTTGTATTTTTTAGCAAAATTTATCCCCCACTTTTAATTTCCCCCCGAGAATGAACACCCCCCCTCCCCCGAAGTTTCCCACCCCCCGCTTTTCGGAGGGTTGTGGACAGGCCATAGGTATGGAACATGAAACGGACTAATTTCTGTTCTTTAACGCAAAAATGAAATTTGTGTTCAGTGAACAACTGAATGGCAATCGCTCTTGTCAAAAGAGGATGGTAAGGGGCGCAGCTAAGTATTACTCATGCATTATACGTATCGTGTAAGTTGTCTCACTGGAACGTTAATTTGGGTTAATGAGTTTAATGTTATAACAATGGATGTTATTTGTTCTTCTACCATGTCATGCCTGCTAAAGTGGGAACAAAGTATAACTGAATTTAAAATAATGTAGCACTCGCCAAAAATGACTGGCAGTTGAAAGCAATTCGATCTATAGCATAGAATTAGAATTTAATTGTTAATTTCAATTCTGAGCTTGCAAGCCGCTCACACGAAGTGCGACTGGCATTCCTGATGAGTACTGTGTGCTGCAATAACGATAGCATAATATGCACATGCTTTTCGGATATATTTATTCTAGCGACACAAGTTCTCTTCTCAATACTAGCATTAGCACAGTTGGAAATACTGACGATGACGATCGATGCAGTGAAATTACGACTGAAGACAACAGTCCCGTACCGCAGAGACTTCGAACAAGGAAACAGCAGCAACCGAATGCTGGACAACCATCCTCAGACTCAGAAGATAATGATAGTGACTATCGGCCTCCACTGGGACGGCAGCAGACGAAGTCAGATTTAGACGATGAAGAATTTAGTGAAAGTCAGCGTAGCAAGTGTTTTAAAATAGAATGATAGTCCTTAGTAAATGCAGTTCCATATATTTCGTTTCGTGACCAAGTATTTCGTAATACCGTGCTATAAGTCCAGGCTCCTTTATCAAATTCCTTTGCCTCGATCACGGAAAATTATTGCCACATTTGTTCGACCAAATTGTACAGCCGCGGTTTGCCGCAAAGCGAGTGGGAACGGAGAGAGCATGGCTACTGCTGGCTTTATTGACCGTTGCGTAGTTCCAAACATTGCTTCCTGAGTCCATTTACAGGCCCACATGCATCGGCAATATTTAGTTGCCGTGCTACGGTTATTCTGATCACATATCAAAACCTCAGCGTCCAATGACCAAAAAACGAAAACAAAAATTATTTTAAGAGTTATTTTTGGGTTTTAGCGCCACAACAGTTGCCTTACTTGATGCACACAATGCAAATACTTTTAGCGTATTCAGCAAACAACAAAACTCATAGTTGCATTCTAATGACGTATATACACGCATGCATCTATATTGGCGTACATAAACGTGACAAACTACCAGATTTTGCTGCGATGCGATCTCACATCCAATACGGTGTTAAAGCAATAAAATTAACAAGTCTAACAGTTTAAATAACCCTATAGCTCTGTCATTCACACCACGGAGGCAAAAGATAACACTAAAATTTTTGTGTGAAATTGACTATAGAAGATACGACCCAAGCAACGTTGACCATGGGACACGTAGATTGTGAACATTGAAGAAAAATTATTTCGCATCAGCTAATTTTAGTTACTGCCAATACCAGTTGCATTTTAACTGAATCTTGAGGGATCTTGGCCTACAACACGCGATCGCTTAGCACCATCTCATCAGAGTGGTACACACAACTTGCATAGGTTTTTAAGTATAAATTATTCTTAAATTCTTTCTATCTGATGCATTGTTTATTAAGCCAACAGTGACACTGTGCAACATTCTGGACTATATATGTATAGTAATCAAAAATATAGGCTTCTATCACCCACTTTATATTGTTACCTTTTATTTCAGTTGAAATACCAGAAACAGAAATTCGGGACTTGAGCCCCTCCGGCTTGCTGAAAAATGCTAAAAGATCTCGAAGATGTGATCCCGTTGAGGACGATAGTCGTACTCTTGAAAACTCAGCAACTGCCAAGACTCCCGTCAAGAAACGAGCAAGTCCACGAAAACATTACGGAGAGGAGAGTACGTTGACAGGTAAGTACATTTCATTATTCGTTCAATGAAGGTTCTGGAGGTTGTTACTTAAAAACGTACTGATCCAAGAAAATAACATACAGGTGAGAAAGCACATTAGTTGGAAACAAACACACGTTCGCTTCACTTTCCATTGAAGGTTTGTAGGATCGCTACCTATGTGTGGCGAATCTCAAATGTAGAACGACTAAACTACATTGGTGCGACAGTGCTTTCAGTTTTTGAGGCTTCAGCTATTTCCTATTTTCAACAGGTATCGAAATTCGATTGTTGACTACATTTGTAACTAACAAGGTGAGGACCGCGGCATATCGTATTGGTAATGAGTAACCAAATAAGATTTTCGATTTTCCTAAACTGGACTATAAAGTTAAGTGTCAGGACATTTAAGCTATGAGAGCAAAGCAAAACCAAAACTACAATCATGAATTAAAAAACACGTCTACAAGTTATGTGCGAGTAAACGTAGAGTGACCCTATCAACCAAGCTATTTGCTATTTCGTTTTAGATATAGATCGCCTTTTGGCCAGGTGAAATTCAGCTCAAATTTGTTCGGGAGCCCGACATGCTTTTGCAATCAAGCCATTTTGTATTAGCGAAAATTTAAGAAGAAATGGCCTAAATTTTTAGGAACGAAGACGCATAGTGATTGAATTAAGCGGGTTTTTTTCGTGAAGAGCTTAATTAATCGAATCGTTTGTTTAGGACGTCATTATTGTATTAAATTCGTTCGCACACTCTATACTCAGGTGCAATGCTGATACGTAGCTATTTGTTTTGTGTACTATTTTTCCGTAAGAAAGTTTTGCGGTTTCATATCGCTTATTACAAATTAGGATGGATGCTGGTGTCGCCTTAGGTTTAATCACGCATTACAACGTTATTTAATGACGGTGGTTTACGTTTCATTTAAAGCACTGTTCAGTATTTGTATTTTCATTTTGTAGTCATTTCCCCTATTTTACAACCAATCTAATATTCGAATTTATTAGCAAAAAATTTGCTGTCAGATTGACCATATACGTAGAGATAACGTTTTAATGTGTTTTTGAAGGTACCGGTCCTCTTGAGAGCCAACTCTGCTTTAGCGCCCTCGGTCTGTCGATTATACATGAAACAGACAAAGGCTTTGTACGGAGTAACCGCAATTCTGGTTGCGGCAAAAGGAAAAAAGTGTGCTTGAGCAGGAATTCCTGTTTAGAATTTTCCAAATTTTTGCTGTAGCTGGTGCATAAATAGGTAATACAGTGACCAAGTTTCATCACAACCAAACTGTAGAAAATATTAACTCAGCAATTTGCTCTGTAAAACGTTGGGGCAGATAATTTCGTTTGGAATTTTATTTCATGTTGACCTCGTAGGTATTATTTATCTTCAGTTTACGCTAACAGTACAAGTCCAGGTGGTTACACGTAGTTGGTGCTCTGCTGCTCAGAGATCTGTGGTGTATGTTCGATTTGAACATGTTCAACGTGATATGAATAACATAGCATGGGTTAAACATTAAACTTGAACATTGCACCACAACATAAACAATTTTGTGTATTGCAATGCTGCTAGTTTAACTAACATAAATTGTCTCAAGCACCAGACAGTGCGCTTGTAAATTTCGTAAATCCGCATATGTTGGAGTAAAGTTCCATATCTGAAACGCAGCCAGAAAAGGTGTGCCTGGTAATGAACTGCTATATTGATTGGAACTATCACAGGTTGTCTCATCTATAACATTCTATTCAAAAGATTGCAGCTTACCTTCAGATATTTAATTTTACAACCAAACATCGTCAACAACGTTCATTATGCTTGCCGTGATTGTCACTTCACTTGATGGTGTTCATATTTTAAAGCGCAACGCTAAACCTGCGGGCCTGAAAGCAATTTACTTTTGACTGCAACCAAAGCAAGTCGTAGATCACGTCGCCCACGTAGATGAGACGCCGCTCTAGCTAACGCAACAACTTTGTAACCTGTATGATATTATAAAAGTATATTATTCGTAACAAACAAATTGACAAGCCCTATTTCATTATGCAAGTGCGGTTTCACGCAACTTTCGATTAACCACGGAATACTAGTGCCGAAAAACTGTCTCATATTTAGATTTGTTAGCTTTTATAAGTGCATGTCTTTGGGATGGCAGGAGACTGCATGGTTTACCGAGTTTCGGCGGTGTACAGCAAAGAGAGTCGCGAATTCAGGGTCAGTAGGAGGCCCGAACAAATTTGGATAGATCTAAATAGGGATCGCACATAAAATTATTAAAATTAAATTACAAAAACTGCCTTATACGTAGGTGAAACAACTTGAATTCACTTTTTAAGCACTCGTTTGTCACCACAAATTTTCGTTGTTTCCGATGTTTTTTTCGTTGTCGGTCAAATAAATGGTTCACTGAAAGAGTTGCATTTTGCCACACTAGTTCATGGCGGCCTCATCCGCCCTAATTTCGTAGCCACTGTCAGTAAATTTATATTTTTTTCGTCATGGCTAGCAAGATTACTTTCTAAATTTTCACTCGATGGCAATGTTCATAAATTATCACATAAACATCGATCGCTTCGTACAACAATGCAGTTAGTTGTTGGTATCGTAGACAGTATTTTTGGTAACAGTGATTTTCAAACTCTATTCGTGTACTATATATAAATACGTCAAAATAGATTTACACTTTGTAGGGTTGGCAAATCGAGTTTGTGGTGCGTTGGACTTTTCGGATATGATGTAAGAAGTCGTATCTCTGCTGTCTTAAAAATATTTGATTTGTTGCATGTAATATCGTTGACTGGCCAAAACACTGTATTATCGTTCTTTGAATTATTTTGTGTTATGTTTGTTACTTAATCAGCTTCTTCCAACACGGTTTTGCACTTAGAAATATGCGTTTGTATTCGAATTAGGTAGGAATATCACCGAGAACTGCAAAATTACTTGAGCAGAACATCTAGTGGATACATGTATTAGAATAATAATTCTTTTCTAGAGAATTTTCGCTGTATAATTATACAGGCCTTTTAATTCTGGCATTGCATTCTGATGCAAATTTAATTCTAATTGGGTAAAATAGTTCAATAATCAGTCATATTTGTTAGATCACGCGGACTGTGACCACGCTGTAGGAAACGCCGCGTGTAGCAATATCTGCGATTGTCTGTCAGAACTCCCAGATAAGACTACTGTGACACCGTATAAGCTGGTAAAATGCGATGTTATTTTTATATCAAACAGCTAATAATGCATACTTTGCTTCGCGAACAAAGATTGGATTTTAACTGCTTACAATAATCATTGCTACACTGTGTAGTGTTTTGAAGGCTTTTGAAATATTTGGGAGAGTATTTGAAAGCAACACTTTTCGAAATTGGGTTTATGACCCGAGCGCGAACTGCCATCGGAATCAGTCCGTGGCGTAATTTGCTGCTTTCATTAACGTGTTAAGCTGTTCCCCAATTCTTTTCAATCTATATAGGATATACTGCCAAAATCAATTTCACGTTACATATTGTCACTCATACCCTAATCGCATAGCATATTCTACACCAGACAAACTGTGTGTCTATTTCTGTCGTCATTTTATTTTCATAGATTTTGTCGTCCGAAAGAATGTTAAGAATAAACGTTTTTACACATTTTTGTGAAATAAATTTTTTTGCTACAATTATTTAAATAATGAGAAAAATATATCTAGTATTTTAAAGACCGAAATTTTGGCGTTGTGGACTAAACTTCTAGTTCGCTGCTGAGTGCTACAGAGTTAAAATTTTGATGTTTCTGCTAAATTTCAGGAATATTCTTTATCGCATTTTTAATGATTATATTTTCTAGGTATATTTCTGCATAAGAGATTATGCATTTCCAAATGAAATTACGAGCGAAGTTTGATATAAAATTCTTTTTGCTTTTTTAAAAACTGTATTTGCAGCCGTAATAAAATTTTGAAAAATAAAAAATATGATTAAAAACTTATAGTAAATATATTTTACCAACTCTACTGTAGTTGTAACCAGCACCGTACTCTATAGAGTGCTGTTTGATGGTTCTTCGCTCGAAATTCGTCCGATAAACTACTAATTTTGTTCGAGACATGTTCGAAATTTTTGACGCACTTATTTAAAATCGAGAGCTGTTCGAAAAATGTTCGAGAGTAGGAAAATATTGTTTGCTGTAGGTAACTGCAGACGTTAGCAAGTCTTTATTGTCACTTACAAAACATAATTATTTTCCCCAAATAGGGTCATTTCACGCTACGATGACGTTTTGCCCCAGAAAAAATGACTAATGACTTTTTTGGCTCCGATTATCTTCATTTTTACGCCCTATGACCAAAAAACATCAAGGATCCGTAATTTGAGGTCGTTATAGTAAATTTTTTAACCGTTTTTATGCTATGGCTTCCCAAATACCACTCCCCTGCTGCTCAGCAAGGTACCATAAAATGGCCTCTGGTATGCTCCAGGTTGCATCTAGCTTCGATTTTGTGATCGTATCTCGTGCAGCCCGTCAGCGCGGTCAAAATGACGTTATGCGGAACTCCGTATATCAAAAATTAAGCTTTTTATGGCTATTCTTGGGTCAAATTCAACACTTTTAAAACACGGGGGTGCCGATTTATACCGGTTATTAAATGGAAACGAAGCGGCCATACACGGTAGCTATTTATATCGATAGTTTAGCCTGGGGGAAGTGTTATGCTAAAAAATTCAAAACATACCCTTTGCCAGATATGTTAGAATACCGGAAGTAGCTTGTGGTCGGGGGGGGGGGTAAAAATGTTAAATGGCCAATTCGACCGTGTTTAACCAGCATAGTTAACTTGAAAACTGTATGTAAGATATTCTATATCACAATTTCCACTATGAGGGTACAAAATGGCAGCCCATATCAACTGCCAGTGTACATGTCTGAGACCATGGTCGGGGGGGGGGTAAATTTAGAATTTTTTTAAAAAATAATTTTGCGACATATGTCGTCCAAATGTATTGCCACAATGTATTATGAACCAAAAGCGTGAAATTTCCTCGAAATAACATCGTATGTTCGATTTTTCCACATTTTGGGGGTGGGTAAAAGTGTGGTCGGGGGTGGGTAAAAGCCTGAGATCAACAGGTCGGGCGCGAGATAGAGCTCAGGTCGTTTCACCATTCGCTTCGTGATTGGAAAGAACCATAACGGACAAATTAATTGACTTCTACTGACTCCACCATACCCCTAACTAGCAACGATCGGGGGGGGGGGGGGGGTAATCAAATGTGCTAAAATCCACCTTTTGACCCTAGCGCTAGGGTAAGTAACAGCAAGCACCTGGGTTAATATTTATTCAAAAGGCACCCAGGGGACAGGTATGATATATGAACAACGTTTATGTACCATGCATAAGTAACGAGCAATGACCAAAAAAGGAATTTGGTCGGGGGGGGGGTAAAACTGGGGTTCATGCCATATCGACAGCTGTCACTCTCCATGATTGGAGTAGATTTGAAAATCGTGCAATTAAAAATGTTGTGTAGACCTGACTAATCCTGCATAGAAATGAATTTGGACCATAACTTCGAACACGGAGCCACGACACTACCCGAAAAAAAGAGGTCGTAAAATTAGTCATTACGATTTTTGTCAATTTGGGACTTATGTGGATGTCCAGCCTCTTACGGCGTGCATGAAGCCGAAAATTTCTTTGTTTGAACTAGCTAACTAATGACGCTTCCTAGCGCAAATAACATTTTTACCAGTTCCCTGCACGTTTACGTGTTACTGGCCAAAATATCCAGTTCCCCCCCCCCCCGACCAAAAGGTCATCATAGCGTGAAATGACCCAATAACCCAAAATCGATGTTCTTAATATGCTGCAGTTGTGTATTATTGTATGTAAATACACATCATGCTTAGTAATATCTTGTTATGTTAACAGATATATCGCGTTGTTTCATGTTCGCAATAATTAACTTGCCACTACAAAACGGTTTTCGTCGCTCAATTAATATAAATGTCAGGATACGCTGTGTTGTAAAGCCTTCGACGAAATGTTATTTCCATTGTGTAGATAATGCGTAAGTAAACTTATTGTGACTCCACCAACCATTCTGTTTTGTTATAACCGATATCGTATCGCAAACCCATGCTACAGAAAATAGGCTGAATTTCATTCGGTTTTCACAAACTGAAGTTTGGCAGAATCAAATCTAAGTGCCTGAACTTATAACTTGTATCGAACAAAGTTTCGTCGTTTTGAATTTGCAGAAATTAGCTTCCTTAATGCCTAATGATTTAAATTTGGATTATTCAGTATTCGCGAAAAAATTTGATGAAAAATTATCTAACAAACAAATCGATCACGCAGTTAAGCTGTTTGCGAACAAATAGGTTTAATTCAAATTGGACAAATTTTCGTTCTCAAAAATTTGGGTGATTTTACTTGAATTTTGGCAAACACAAAATGGATTTCGATCGCGAGCGCTGTGTTTGTGCAAAGTTTTACGCCATATTTCAATTGGCAAAAAACGTCCAGTAACAAGATTTATGTAAAATTACAAAATAGTATGATTGTCGGGTCACCTTAAGTTTACTCGCGCATACTACTCTGTCTTGTTCCGAGCCGACGTGTCGGTTGTTTCATTGCACACGCTACAAATGCCTTCGTGGCAAGAACTTAGCTAGTAGTTTAGCACGACGCGGTTTGCCGTTTTACCAGGTTAACAATATCAGAAAAAGAGATGCTGATCATTTGTGTTTATGCGTTAAGTTTTGTAGTACATGTTGTAACGCTGTATCCATTTACAGAAAATCACGGTCTGTAATATCTGTTGAACTTTGAATTCACTGTATATATGAAAGCTTACATTGGAATGAGTCCATTGAGAACGTAAACGTTTTTTCACATTCAAACAAAACATATCCTGTTTTGTAGCACAAAATAATATAACGTGGCGGTCGCGTTATAATATCCCAGCTGTTTGGAACTTTCGCCCCTGTAAATTCGCCAAGTTCCGTATAGACAGTCAGGGTCACACAAACACTGTAAATCAATTCCTGATAATATAGGACACATCTTTATCTACTACATTGTTGTTTCCGGTTTACCGTATAACCATGGTTACCATTTTTTCGCGAATTAACAGTGACGCACATTACCAGAATTCAGTACGTACCTCTGGGGTACTGAGTGCTCTTATAGTGGTTCCTCATAGTCACAAACCCCGATTTAATCTCAGTTTGAACAAGGGATTTTGGGCTCTGGAGACGGAAAATGGTACCTTGAATTACGCGGAAACCCTGTATATAGGTTCCATACGTTGGGGACATTATAACGTGAACGCCGCATAGTGATATAGCATTTTGTTCTGCGTTGAAAAATTCCATATTTATGTGCTATTTATGATTTGTATATAATGTAATCAAAGCTTATTGTTAACTGATTTTTTTACTTTGATTGGTGGTTCGTACCACGACTTGTTAACTACTGTAATGAACAAAAGTAGCTGCTACGCAGAGCAAAAATAACATCGAGTCATGGCCGCAAAGAAGCGTCTAAGTTAGTGTTTCGTAATGTGAAATTACTAAACAGTAATTTTGTGTGCGACCGTTGAAGCACAGGGGCAAAACATTTAGTTCACATGTTGTACTATTGGTTTATAGATAAGTTTGTTTTCGAGCGCTTTAGTTTGACGCTAAGTTTTGTTTCTAACGCTTTATTTTTTATTTTGAAGGTCACCTTTTCGTTTTTATCTGCTCTACTCGCGTCATCTATAATCCGACTGCAAGTAACGCGTTGGAAATGCATGCTGTGATCCCAACACATGGAAAATCTGCTGGGCATCTTGAGTAACTATTGGCAGGCTGCTGCCTCCTTTTAATCTTCTAAATGCTTCTGTAATTAATCTCAGCGATTTTTTTATACCTACGTCTTGGCATGTCATTCGCATGTTACTTAAAGTTATCCTAATGTTCGATTTTCTGCGCTGAGCTTTTATAGCGCACCATATCAAAGTATATATCATGGAGCACCTTAATCTACAGTGGGGTGTGCTTATCGTGAAAATGTTATTAAATTTATAACGAAACCATTGTTTGGACACGGGCCAAATTGTCTATTACAAGTGATTTCGGAACAACTGTTTCACAGTATATTTTGTGTTAGAATAATTCTTGCCAATTTGTTGGGTCGAGTTGTGGACCCGGCTTTCCTTACATATACGGGGTCCAAAATCGCGAAAATTTTTTGTCTCCGATTTTGCTTAAAATTTGCCCAGGGGGTGTTTAAGGGTCGGGGAATTCATTTATAAAGTCGGCTTGAAAATCAGACCAGGTGTTGACCCGCTATGCCGGTTGCCGCTACTGACAAACAACCACATAAATTATCATACAACGCGTGGGAAAATTTGCTTTCTCATTCTTATTTATGTTTTTTCTCATTGAATCCGTTCAACATCAACATGGACATTTTTGCGCTAACTGACTTATTACGCGACGATCGAGGTGCACTGCAAATTCTGCCATGCCCTGTATGTCGAGGTGACATGACTCCGATTAAAGATAATGGCAACGCTATCGGCTTTAAATGGTGCTGCAAAGTCAAAACATCCAAAATGCAGCGTGTTGACTGGCAGCTATATCGAAAAATGTCGCCTACCGCTCCGTAAAATCATCATAATGATGTATTTTTGGGCGGCCGAATTGAGCTTTTAGCCGACGTTTCGGGATTTTCAATAATTCAGTATATGCAATGGTTTCGTGATGCGTGCTCTTGGAAGCTAAACCAGATGCCAGTGGTCATGGGTGGCCCAGGGAATGTTTGTCAAATAGACGAAAGTCTGATGACAAAGCGCAAATATAACCGCGGTCGTAATCATCCAAAGCGATGGGTGAGGCTATATCGTTGAAGACCGTTCGGCAACCACGCTCGTTCCCATTCATTCAACAAATTGTGGCGCCTGGATCTACAATCCACTCTGGTGAATAACGTTTGTATGCAGGGCTAAACCAGGTGGGCTACTTTCACGAAATATTCATAGCCAGAATATCGTAGACCCAGTTTCTGGTGCGCACACAAACCGTCGAAGTAAAAGAAAAACTTAAACTATGTGCGGCACAACTGAACAAATGCTCCCAAGTCACCTCGACGAGTTCATGTGGAGACAAAGATATGGACGAATGTCTGAACAAGCGTTCACGAATCTGCTTCTACATATTTCAGAGTGGAACTACTGTGCCAAAATTATCTCAACAGTCCTCTAAAGAGCTAAATTTATCACCAAAAGCCCTCTTCAGGGCTACTAAACGAAAACCCGGCAGTTTCGGACTTATAAAAATTTCTGAAAAAATTTGAATTTTTCTAAGTCCCAGAAAAAATTTCAGGGGGAGGGGTCCCCTCACCCCTCATACCGGGTCAACCCCCGGTCGGATTTTCAAACCGACTTCATAAATGAATTCCCCGACCCTTAAACCCCTGGGCAAATTTCCAGCGAAATCGGAGACAAAAAATTTTGGGAGTCAGCGGATCAAAGTCCCCCAGAGGGTCAACGGGTGGTCGGATCTTAAAAATTCCACATGATTCCACAGTCGACACATGATAAATATATAAATTACAGGTTACTTGCTCTGAAAATTACTGTATAATGATCTCGAAGTCTTGAATGCAAAAAATACTCTCATGCTACTGGTACATATATACACTGTCTTAATGTGTTAAAAATGTTTAATAAATGGTTGGTTTGTTTTTTTATATTAGAGGTGTAATGTGGCATCCATTTTATGTCTCTGAAACTTCAGTGTTATCCCGCTATTTAGAACTTTTTCTTTTGTAGCCGCGGCCCTACCGTACATACAGTCAGAGTCGCGCTCATACTGTAAATCAGCTACGGAGGGTAGAGTAGTCTACTAATTGAAAAAGGAAAATCCTGGCAGGACAAGGGATTACATCAATAAGATGTATGTATCCACCTTGTCCTTCCAGGTTTTAAAATAGCCCTGATATGTAATCAGAACGTGTGACTGGAGATTTCGCGTTGCATGGGTTAAAGCTTTTAAATTCCGTTTGCATGACCACCTATAACTGGGAAGCGACTTAAATCAATTTTTATGATATTGAGCTCATTCCAACCGGCATAGTCGTTTTACGGTGTACATCCCGGCTGTTTTTTGAATTGGGCTCTAGCTTTCGGAGTCAAGCTGGGGTTTCCCCGATTTTAATACCCTTCACGGAAGCACCGTTATTTTGATCGTAGTTTTCGAATGTTTTTCTGATTGGTTTTGTTTCGCTGTAAAATCAATTCCGAAGCCCATTTGTGGTTATGGGGTTTGAGGTTGGGGCGCCAGTGGTTCCCCGACCCAAAGTTCGAAAATTTTTTGTCACGTCCTGGCGGCTGAAATGTTTCACTTGAAGAGTTTCGGGCAGGGGAAACTCATTGCGTTTGTTGGCTTTGCTCAAAGATTCATAGTTTCATGTGTATGGGGGTATGTGGCTCCCATGGTCTCGCCCCCAAAATTCCTAGTTTTATTGTGACGTACTAAGAAAGTCATAGCTTGCACTTGCGGGGTTTTCGGTCATGGGTACCTTGTTACCGGTGTTACTTTTGATCTAACTTGTGCGGTATTGTGTAATATCCACATATAGTATGTCGTATGCTATCAAAAGCTGATTGCCTCTGCACACTAAAGGCCTAAGGTGTATATATGCTTCTCTACATTCTATAATTGAATTCGAGTGGAACAAGAGCCCGATTTTTGAATTTTTTATCGTGGGAAAAGGTATTTTGGTATGACGTCATTTTGGCCCATTTTTCGGGCACCCCTCCAGTTTTTGCGACTTCTCAATAGGTACACGAGATATCAGCAAATCAATAGGCCTATTCCATGTAGGGCTTTCCAATGATATATATTTTTTCAACTACTTTCCAATCTTGAGTCTATCAGCTTATAGTTGGCGCCAAATTTCATATTTGTTGGAAAGCGTGGGAAATGCACCTAAATGTGTTTTTTGTTGCTTTTGGTGTCTTATATGGGGTTTTCTGGGCAGATAAAGTCATTGCAAGTGTTAAAAATATTGGGCAAATATTTTTTACACTTCTGGTTCATACTTTGCATAAAAATGACGTTTTCGCAATTTTTGGTGAGAAGTCGTGAGAAAAGCGCCTGAATGCGCGTTTATTGTTAGTTTTAGTGTCGGATATGGGGTTTTCTGGGCGGACAAGCTCATTGTGAGTGTCAAAAATATTGTGTGGCAAATATATTTCACACTTCTGCTTCGGGGGATTGTTCTCACCAGTCGAATTCTGGCTCACAAGCGAGCTTCACTAGTCTTGATAGAGCTACTAGTTCTAACAATGGTACCATAATTTCTTCATTGCAGCCGGTGTTTAGATGAACTGTAAATTTAGTTTGGCTGGATCATATTTGTATGTGGCTTGCAAGACTGGCTGCTGGTTTGTTTTAATTAACAGTGGTTTTAGTACCGCGTTACACAAGTGCAATGAAGTGGTTCCTTGAAATGTTTGTGACAAAAAATATCAGTAATGACCTTTGGAAACCCTTGAATTTGACAACGGCAAGGCTGTGGACACCATGTCTACAAGATTTGTCATCAAATTCTTAGAAGTCAGTTTTTTAAACGTGATCAGTGGTTACAAAACGGCCTCATGACACTCAGCATGCTCTGATATTGGTAAGAAGTTTGGCTATCAGTGATGTGTGTGTGATGAACTTCATTGGATGTGTCGCAATCTATGCAGGTGCTGGGGAATTGCGTCATGCCTTTGTTACAGATAGGGTTTGAATTGTTCTCGTAGTGGTCTCTCGTCATGTCGACACCATTTGCAGTATACCGAAAAGGCCACAATCGCTGGAATTGCATAGCGCAACCAGCGAACGAATAATGAGACCATAATAAATGCAAAAGTAATCGCAAACGGTCAGAATCTCAAAGAATCGCACCGTTAGGCAACTATTTCAGTACACTAAGGACCCAGTGTTTGCAAGCTGGTACATAATGCGTTCGCATAACTATTCCTTCATCAACGGCTGCGCCGAATAGCCATGAGGAGTCTCGAGTAAAAATGTCTCTTGCACACCATTCCTGTTGGAAACTGCGGTAACCGCATCGTGAGCCGCATTCAGCTGGTCTACGACCATATCTTTGGAGCTGACGATATTACCTACTAGTCATATATTTTGCGATCCATCGTGTCGTACAGCTGACTTGACGGATCATCGTTTATTTAGAGTCAAAGCACTGTTTCCGTAGTGTGCAGTGGAAAAGGCTATTATACGAGGCGATTGAGGACTATATGGAATCGTCGAACGTGGATACAGCAAGGGTTTATACTACAGATATCGAAATCCCGGCAGCTGCTTATATACTGCTGTATATATATATATATACTTGTATATTCCCAAAGTGACACTTTCAATGGAGCTGCTGCCGTCGATTGGCTGAAGCATCCGTCTGACTGCATGGGTGAAAAAAGTTTGATCGATTCCATCGTTCGATATTTCTGAATCATGCTGGTCTCGTAAGTTATGCTGTTGTGAGCAGCGTATATATATGTCAACCAGTGATAAATACATCGAGATTTGGTTTTGTGAATAACCACAGTTTCGATTTTCTATCATTTACACTTCTTTTTTTTACTTTTATTCATCACTTGTATGATAAGTTCCGAGTTTTTATGGTCGTTAGCCGTTTGAGGTACATCAATTTTTCGAGACGAGCTGATCTTTGTCAAAAAGCTGGCACCGGTGTCACGGGCAGCTTTTTCTTCCGACAATTTCCCACTATGGAAAATCTGCCTATATTTACGTCAGATTTTTACCCCTAAGGTAAATGTTTTTGCTAAACAGCGACGATAGCGCTCACGATTGAGCACATAGAAATGTCGCGCTGCGTGTATCCAGAACTCGTGGTTTTCCTGCTACCCGCAAGATCAATATTTGAGCCATAGGCCCGTAGGTATTCGCACCCGTGCACTGTTCTGGTTTCCCGCCATCTTAGTGTATATCTAATGCAGAATTTCAGCAGTTATTATGTTTGATTTATAATAATACTGATTTGCACCGGTCCGCTTTTATGTAAGCGGTCAAGCTTAAATCCTGGATACACATTTTTCAACACTCCGTTAAATTGACATATTTGCCGCAATTGTGAGGCGAGCTGATTGTGTGGTTTGCCGTTCAGCGTACGTTTGCACATGAGTTGTTATTCATGTGTGATGTGTCTTAGACAGTAACAGCTCTTAAAATAGTTTAGTGGTTAGAGTGGGAGACTCGCAACCGAGAAATCCAAGTTTAACCTACCGTTGGAGAAAAAGTTTGTTCAAGATTGTACAATATACACCTTGATTTAAAGAAAGAAAGGATTTATATTTTTGAATCATTGTTAAAATTGTTTCCCGCTTTTCACTTTGTCCGTTTTCCTGCCATTAAAATAAGGCAAACGACCAAAAATATAAATTATATGTGTGTCCACTTATAATGTGGGGCACACAATATATTACACAGCAATTTATTACCCGCCGATATTTGTTCGGCAACGGAACGATGATGCTGTTAATTCTCGCGATAACATGATGATTTGGTCAAGCCAAAGTTTGAGCTGGAACAATGAATTAGTCGAAGTTGATGTTCCTGATAAATTTTGATAATGAAGTATATTGCAACGTTAAAGTGTTCCGTGAAGCAAAGAGGCGATGATAGCTTGGCAAGGAAAGTAGCTGAGTATCAATGAAATTGAAATCAGAAGATTAATACAATTGGTGCATGGATGTTAACATGCCCGACACTCACGATTATGAGGTCAAACTCATATTGGTCGCGTTTGAAGCTTTTCGGAAACATGTGTCACTTCGTGACGGTTTGTTACATGTTTCTGCAACTGTATTCAATGGCATTGTTACGAGAGCTGCGGGAGGTGTTGGCAACGTTACCACACGAGAATCAACTGTTTGGCGTCGACAGAACCGCTGTGAGAAAGGAGCTTGGAAAATACAAATCAATCAAGGAATTAACGACGAAAGAAAGTTATCCACATTAATGAGGTCGACATGACAAGAGCGATGCGACAACCCACGAATTGCCGAAGTAATAAAATTTATATCTTACGAGGTACAACCAATAAAATACTAACGAAGCGATACATTCGTCTTTTAGCATATCGGCTTATGTGTATATTTGCTGATGGCAGATGGGATATGGCGTATTTATTTGCCGTAACACCGCTAACGTTAAACAGCTCGTCGACATTGGGGAATTGATGGTGGCATCCTTTAAATACTTATGATGTTATTCTGATTTTTCGTTGAAAGAATGCTGGTCAAGATTCCTGGTTGGTGATGCTGAAGTTTAAAACATAGAACTGATGGGAAAATTTATGTGACAGTTTGAGTGCCACGCTTATCGGAAGGAATAGCAGGGTGTGTAAGGATTTTAGCGTCGCTTGGCCTTGAAAGACTTACGACGTATCTAATCCGAACCATCACGTTCCGGAATACTTTGACAAATTTGGAATCTGCTTAGAATGTAGGTTTCGATTGCCAAGTTTCGTTGCGACTCTAAAAAGATGAATCAGGCTCACACCGATCCCAAATAAAGCCTAGAGCACAATTACTTAACTCGAGTGTGGCTTGACAAATAGCAACCGATCGACATCTTACAAATCTGTCTACAAAGATTTAAAGCTTTTACAATAATATATACGCAGATGTTCGTGTCTTTATATATATATGCTCGTTCGTATATATATAATTTAAAACTTACAACTTACCGCTATCCTATTCAGCAACATGGATTCTAACCGTGATACGAATTAATGGCAATATATTTTAGATCAATGAACGCTATAATGTGTTTTTAATGGTTTTATATATATAATTAGTTATGCGATAGGTTAATTTTTAATTAGCCTTTTCATGCCCGAATTAATTTTTGTATCCTACAGTATGTACCAAATTAAAGCCGGCACTACGGATCGAACCCAAAATGTGCTGGTGAAAGTTGCATACGCAAAACACTGAGCTATCTAGGGCTGTTCCTCGGTTCCTTAAGCAGCATCGCTACGCAATCGAGAAAGAACTCACGTGTAAACATATAGTACTACATCGCTTTCGTTAAGGGCGTCTCTGGTATTGCAATCAACGGTTTTTTGCTCAAGTTGGTTTAGAAATGCATAACATTTAATTGCACACAAAAATCCACAGCAAAATTTTTCTGCCGAAACCACATTTTTGATTTTGATCATTAGTGGAAGAAAAAAACTAAAAAAGGATCATTTTGGGGGCTTCTCGTTGTGTACATTACGCATCTCTGGCAGGCAAAGATCAACAAACTTTTAGCTATGTTGATATACGTATAAAATCATGGCAAATTTAATAAAAAACAATGAACTGCCAATGTTAATTTAAAATAGTAGCGTAGGTTTTACTGACCAGAGATCATTAAGTGTAGGTTTCTATGCCACATGTGGATGTTGTCAAGATTGAAAACTATTGTTTCAGCATTTGGAATTAGGAACGTATTAAATTTTAAAATTTATATTTATAGTACGTGCGAAACTTGCAAGCAATACAATTCCAATTTTAATTTTAGGCTCCGCTACAAAACAAGCAAGTTTTGGGTACAAAACTAGAAAGTTTGCGCTTTGTCTTCTTGCGCTAAGGCGTCACAGCGTCTTCTGAACGACATATCAATGAAAATGTATATTGACTATGGAAAATTTATAAAAACAGGGCAAATGCCCAAATACATTGATAATACGAAGAAAATTGCATATATATGTCATGGAATAGCTATATAATACAAATTGTTATGTGTGTCTATCTGACGGTGGATATATCAACGACAAGCTATTCTGTCTGAAAGTGGAGTGGTATTCGATTGTTGTTGCCTGATCCCGAGTTTTTTGGTTTTCGTACGAGAAGTATGTCACAACAGCATACAAAGTTTCATTAGCGTTGTACCATAAATCCTTATAGCATAAGAGGCAACGAATTTACAGGAAACATATTCAGGAAACGTCGATATTGATAATTTCGTATGGCTTTGTCGGAAGCAGACCTATCTAAGGAAGGAGCCCGACAGTCAGCAGGTATGAAAAACTGTCTCGACACTGATCTGGAGTCCCCATACATAGTGCTTCCTCGCGGCCGATAGACAATTGTTGTCACTTCCTTGCCATTAACTTATATCTAATATCAAGTTTACCAAGTGTGATAATAACAAGTTTACCAACTTGATAATTCTGTTTTTAGCGGCATGGGTGAATGTGGCTCTTTTTGTTTCGCCTTAACTGTGGTCGGATGAATATTTAAAATCGGATGTTTACCGCACGCTATTTTGAAATGGTCAACGTACTTCAGCGGATCGAATTTGCCAAATAGTTCTTTGAGACAGCAGTAGGTTGCGTGATGAAGCTGAAGCTTATAATGCACAGTGTGAGAAGAGGTGAAAACAATTTTACAGCGCGACGGTTGTGACAAAATACATCCTTATAGTCAATTATGTTGTACAAACGGTCAAGGTACATCGACCGAATACATTGTTATGAAGCAAATGGTATTTTATGTGGAACAGCTTGTATATGTAACTTAAGTTCCTATGTATTCAATCTTGGTCTTTACAAGTGTTCGGTTGAAATAAAGTATCACAGAAATTAACGTCACCTTCATTTGGCCGCCAGATAATTAATAACTAAACATTAAAGTGAGACTAGTTACACTTCTTTTCTTTACATTACAGAAATTTTAGACTGTCACCAACCGATCTCTGGAGTTTTGTAGCCGAAGAAATACGGGTAGGACACACAGGAACCTAGGTCATTTTATCGTCGCATGATGTTGATTTGTCGCGTCTCAACTCATTCTGGTTGGAGTGTTAATGACGATGGCGATCGTTTATTCGGCAAGAAGACTTGTTTTCAAAGTGTCTGCCCTACGTATTTCTAAACTGAGCACGTCTTCCACGTTGCGATCTTAAAAGATTCCTTCGAATCCGGGTATTTCTGGTCTTTTTACAACAAACACGAAAAGGGGTTTCTTCGACAATAGAGCATATATGTGTGGTCGGACATCGAATAGGCAGCCAAATCTTTGTGCGTTCACCGCAAGCAATGCTCCAATCCGTATTTTCGTACTTGAGCGCCGTTGAAAGGCTACAGTTTGATGGAGCTAAAATAAATTGTCTAGCTCTAACTGTTCCTCGATAATTTAGCTGTATCTACTGTTAAACTCCTGAGCTGAATCTGAGTAGTAACTCAATTGTATTGAACGAACTATCGAATGAACGAAACGTATATATGATAATATGTTATGGGTTGTTATGCATATAATATATTGTTATGCATTGATTTCATTTGTCAGGTGATGATTGACTTATGTAAAAATACAGCACTACTTAATGAGATTTTTTAAGTCAGAAAAAAATTATAGACTATTTTAGTATTTTACTTCATTATCTGTAAAAATTTAATAAGTTAAATCGGTCACCCCATTCCAATGCGTAGCGATAGACAATTTACACAACTAAGTGAGTCAAGTGAAGGCGGTTATTTTCGCCATGAGAAACTATATTAGAGATATAATCATGAGAAGCACGATGTAGTTCACCTGCTGTAGCAAAATTTGATCCTAATAGATCAACGCATCCGTAAGCTACTTGTATAACAGAAAATTTGGATTCCTTCAGGCCAGAAAATCAGCTTGTCATTAATATCATAGTTATCTCATGTAGTGGTTTGATGAAGTGTTAGTGGCCATATACCTGTTGTGATAGTATCTATGTTATTACTTGGGCCACATATTTATCCCAGATTATACGTGGTAATTACAAAATTCACATAAGTTTGGACACAAATTTGGAGTCACCGTGCAACTATTTTTTTCGGAAATCTATGTCAAAATTTTGTACCAAATCTTAGCGCCCATTGCCAGTGATCACTGCAAAAAACACTGATATGATATCTGACATGTGTAATTTATTGGTACCCTGTTCATCAACCAAATGAGCTATATACATTTGAACACGCATTCCTGGTTTAGCAAACACTTAAAACATTAAACAAAATTCAATAAAATTTAACTTCACTTTCACATTAATGGTGTAAATGTTGCAAAACAGTCTTGCAAGTTCAGGTTATAACGTATGGCTAAAAATTTAAGTATGTAACGAAACTTATAGTATATATTTAATTTAAACGCAAATGTCCAGAATGTGTTTTTTACGAAGATAAGGAATACTCTTACTATCTCTGCATATTATATGCAAATTCTTACGCCACTAATATTTTGGCGGAATTCCCAGTTAGACATATATAAGTACAGTTATATGTTCAACGAGTTATTGGTTATTACGTAGGAAAATCAAACGGTAATAACGAAAAACGATATACCTATCTTATCTATAATTAAGACTGTAGCTTGGACGGTTTCCTGTGCAAAATTATGCTTACTTGCTGAAATATCAAATGCTACAGGAATATAAGCCATTATTGGGCCAGATTCCGTTGATGTCGGCTGTACCGTTGATTTTATTGTATTGGATGTTACGGTGCTATTATCTACGTCTGCCAGATCGTTTCGCACTCGCTGTCGTTCCCTTCGATCAGCTAAAACGAAATTATTACAATGATACTGAAGTTTGGAATCTTTTAAATTTTTTTAACGTTACACCAACAAGTAAAAATTTAAAAATAAATTAAATACGCACATAAGTGAAAAATAAAGTAAAACAAATGGATAAATAAATATATAAATATTAAATACAACCCGCCAGCAAATGACCAAATCACAACTACCTTTGCGCGAGTACAACACGATGCGTAATAAACCACGAAATTATAATGCCAACACTATGAAATACCCGGTGTTCCCATAAACACAACCGGTTATATTTATGTCAATGTTTTAGGGCTTTAATATAATCTCCGATTCTATTTAAGTATATAATCTTATAAAAATTCTTAAATCTAGTTCTTTTGCAGGAGTTACAGCGCTATCACTACTTTCATTATAATTAATTTTTGATCGAAAGCTATCTCCGCCAGCCACAAAGGTTAATTCCCGGCAATCTATTTTATTACTTGCTCATAGCACACATATTTCTTAACATAACGTCGAATTATTGTGTGATAAGCTTGGATTTAATACAATAATCTCAAAAGTATACGAATGTTGTCATTCATGGCTTGTAAGAAGCAACTTTAAATCTATTGATTACTTTAGTTTAATTTTTCTTAATATACAGCAGGAATAATTGGTAAAAATATAATCTTAATTACACGGGCTTCCCTTTTTACAAGTTTTCGCTAGAAATAATAAATGACAGGTCAGTGCTCGACATGATTGCGGTTTCTCCTCACGACCTTGACTCAGGTTCAGTATGTCAAGAATATTAAAAAGGGCTTATTTTTCCAAGCTTTGATTAAAGCTTGAACGTCAAAGTTTAGCTGTGTTCTACAACCCAATTACAGTTTTGACGGCACGGCTTCACGGATGTATATTAATTTATCGATAGATGTTAGGCATAGGAACTACAGGTATCAATTAACTTTAAACGACAAGAACCTAAATTTAATATCAGCTCTTTAGGTAAACGATATGTGTGCCACGATGAACTGAAGTTGCCGAAATTTTTATTTAAATATATATGCCACAATACTGAAATACTGGGTTCACTTGAAAAAATATCAGAAAATGACACTAGATAAGTTATTCAGGTGTCTTTTGATGTCACAATTTAATGATTTCACATTGCCTGCATTTTCGTACAGTTGATACAGAAAATTCTAAATAGATACAGATTTCCATATCTAAAGATTATTAAACAATTCTCGTTCACGAACGCAAGTTCGTACATTCAAATTAATGATCACATACATGCAGAAGTTAAACAGCATACCAAAAGTCACTTCAGGAAAATTGTATAATTCATTCAACACATATTCTTATTGCAAATAACATCATAAAGTTTACATAACTTTATGTTTAAAATGGCCAAAAAGATTTAGCAATAGAATTAGAACGATACATGGATTTATAGATATTATATATTAGTATATTATATTATAAGTATTCCATACTTATATATGCAGAGGTCGCCAGAACACAACTAGAACAACATTTCGAGCCATCCGTCCCACCATCCTTTGCTGAGTATGACTATTGAAAGCTATACCGTGAGTTATTTCCACTAGCTATGTGATATTAATTAATTGATACAAGGCCCTACCTACGGTACTTTAAACGAATAACTAAAGAACGAATAAATAAATGAATAAAAAGAAATTAATTAATAAATAATGAATAACAAATATATAAGTAAAATTAATACATTAAATAAATTAATAGAATAAATCATTAAATAAGTGAATAAAAATACATGTATGATTTGAATGTCGCCATTTATATTAGTTTTGGTCTTGTTGTCAAATTTAAGATATTATTTTTAGGCTACTATGTTTCATTCAAAATATTTAGACTGCTAAAGTGCTCTATTTGTAATAACGATGACGCAGCTGCATGGCGCAACTTCCCAACACCATGCCCATACGACCCCGGCTATCATAACCTCAAGGACGGACCCTAAGTTTTACAGTTTAGACACTTTTCTTGGTCAGACCCAAGAAGTTATGGAGCTTAGCAGGCCGCAGGCGCGCTTCACGGGGTGTGTTCAGACCCCGCCCGATTGGTTGCGCACGTGTCTAGTATCTTGGTATGATCACTGAGGTCCCCTAGGTGGTTGACACCGGGAGCCTGCTCACAGGTCATAGTGTCGAACCGATATTCCCTATCCTGATCTAACGGATGTTGTTTTGTCTAGCGTAATTTAAAGTGAAAACGCGTGATAATTTAGGTTTCCTAGGCAAATTTTGAGTTATTCCTGGTCGAACACTTTCTTCGTTGTAGCCATGTGGCCCCCACAGGGTTCCGACAAGCCCTGGGATATTTATCGTCGGATTACCTATTTTGTAGCGTGATAATTTTGACTGTGTTAGAATCGAGAGGTGAAGTTTTCCTAGTAAATTTTATCATACGTGTGAGTGTGACTATTAGGCCAGTAAATTTGATAAGTAATTTGGTGGACCACTCTCGCCGCAATTCTGTATCTCTCGTATTGAACAATGGTGGCGAACCGCGCGTGGCAGGGCTTGGAATGTTCCCCTCGTCAAGCCGTGGCACGCAGGGTTGGCCCGTCCATTCGTACGCACTTATTACGCTTGGGTACAAACAACAATGGACACTAGGGATGATTTTCAACGTTTTATTTCAAGATATATACAATACAAGGTGACTACGAGCAGTTAGAGCGTTATACAAACAGAAACTCGGAGGCCGTCAAACTCGTCCTTTCCCTTGTCCGCGTCTGATCGGGGAGCCAGGCGGTGCGAGCGAGCACGTTCCCGGCAATACCGGACCAAAATCTATACCCGAGGCGTTCAACTAAGTCCGGTATAGCTCGGGTTACGTGTTCTGGCATGCTTCGAAGTTCGCTCTAGATAACGCGGGGCTTTCCGCACACTTAGGGGCCCGTGCGGGAAAAAGGGGTAGATCGCCTCCGTTACCATGTAACTTTAGTCGAATGGTGGCATGAATCGGGGTACGCGGAAAGGCATGGACCTAGGACAAAAGTTAAGACATAATTGCATTAACAAAACTGTCTATTGTACAAGTTAGAACAAGATGCGAAACCAACGAATACGTATCGAACAAACAATCGGGTACTGATAATCGTCACACAGAGAGCAAGGTCCCTATATGGACGTCCCATGGTAAATAATACGTCCGGTGTGTCGTCTTAGTTCAGCAAATCCTACCTAGCAGCCCTACTGAGTCTCTCGTAGCGTTTGGTCCTTAGGCCGGGATTTACACCAATTTACGTTAAGTTCCACTTGGCGTCTCCGTCAGTCCGAGATGAGGATCGAGAAATTTTTCTTGCCTTAGCACGTTATGACCGGGGTGCCGATAACTATGCGGTTGGGTTTGGCGGTGGAGTGTCAAGTGAACTATGGCATATCGGCAGGGGGCGAAATTCCACTCGTTTTGAAAGCTCGCCCCTGGTTACTATTTCGACAGCCTCAACAGCTGGAGGCACGAGCAGTAGTTGTCTTAGGCAATTTCCTAGGCGACCGAGGCCGCCCTTTTTACTGTTCGGACGGATAGTCATGCCCGTCCCACAACTGGGGCTCGGTTTCGCCTGGGGTGGGTTGGTACTTTTCTTTTGGGTGGTTTTGGTTGGTTCCTTCCTTTCTTTTCTTGCTTGGTTTCTTTTGTTTCTTGTGTCGCCCTCTCTCTATCGTAGTCGTTTTAGGATCCTAGTACGCTGTACGCATCGAGAGTGTACAGTGTCTTGACTGCACTATCGAAATTGTGCAGTCGAGTTATCACTAAAATTTTATAGAAATTTATCAGAACTCGATAGTCGAGCGGATAATACGGAAAAAATCTGCAGCGGGCTTAAACTCCCCGTGCAGGATCGAAACCTAACAAGGGAAACTGAAAAAAGGAAAGAGAGGAAAACAGTAAAACTCAAAGCAAGGGCCTACATAGTACATAGCCTAACGGGCAACCAGTGGTAAAATAGAAAAATACTTAAACTCAGCGATCAAGTCGCTCTGAAAAGAAAACGGGGTTTTGCACTTGCTCGGTTTGGGGTCAAAACGATTCGCGAAAGGTCGCGATTTTCCTTTAGTAAAATGAGACTATTGTGATTTCCTTTTGAACATTGCACGCCCTATCGTGCCCTGGAAGGCGTTGCTCATGGCCGATGTTGGTATCTAACCAGGTCATCAGTTCGTTTTAATAGGAGGTGATTTCCTACGTGCTACCGTGAAGCTTAACCACGTGTTCTTGTCACAATGAGCTATAGTAACTTAACAGCCTGGTCGGGGTAGTTTCGCAGTAGGCCTTCCGAAGTAGTATCTTTTACTAGAACTTGGTCGGGGGTGTCACGGGGCTGGCTGAGGCTCGGGCGTTCGGAACTAATCGTTATACCAATTTCGAATAACTTTTAGTGGTAAACACGTCGCCTGATAGCACATGTCAGAGATAAAAACAAGACGCAAGCTTTCAAACGATGTATAAGTGTTACTCCTAGCGGAATGCAAAAAACCTTAAGCTCAAGCTGGATTCGCTTAGAATTTGCTTAGTCTTTCACCTTCCCCAAATTTTCTTAACTCAACTGACAATTGAAATTTTGGGGCTTCCTAAAGCCCGACAGAGGCTAGTCCTCCGTCCCTAACTGCAACCGAGCTCAAGCAGCGGCATGAGCATCGAACGGTCTACTAAGCTATAAATTTGTAAACCAGAAACATGAACAAGTAAGCCTGTCCCTATGACTAGTCGGGTGAAATTTTACCGTGGTCTGCTCAGGAAAAATTCTACTACCCTAACTCAAAAGCAATGCATCATGTAAAACATGGACGAGAAGCGTCCATTTTGGTTTGCCTTACCTATAACCACGGGGAATCAGAAGGACTTCGACTTTTGTGTTCGCAACCTAACACCCTCCGTGTATTCGCTGGCGATACCTAAACGGAACTCGACTCGAGGAGGTTTGTCAAAGAACATGTAAAAACGTAGCAAATCGGGGTGGGAAAAGGGGCGTCCATCGGCGGACGTCCAGTCACCCTATGGAAAACGAGTGGTGCTACCGCAAACTGAAACTTTGATCTGTTACATTCATGTCTGGGGAAAATAAACCCCCATACTCTTACAGCTCCCCTTGACTTACAACCGTTGATCCGGGACAGCGATAGCTAGTCCCCTTCCGCGAGACGAAAGATGTCTACGCGGGTCCTCCGTCGGTCGAATTCCATTCCAAACGCCAGTCGAAAAACAGAAACACGAAAGAGTAACAAAAGCTGCGAGACAATACAATAAATCCAAGCGTCGGAGCCGGTCAGTAAATTCGACCGAACTCCGCGCTGCCAAAGGCGAACTGATTCCAAGAGACGACGCGGTAGTCGTCGCTTCAAAATTTTCAGCTATGTTGAAGGATAGCGATTTTGTCGCCATCCAATCGGAGATGATCTTTTAACGCCCACTTTTTCGAGTTCAAGCCCGAGCACCCAATCGAAAAATTTCCAAGATTTTATTTTTGACAGCTATCGTAAACCCTGGGTCCCCTTTAGAGGTCCCCTTCAATAGAAATCGCCGACATCAAATTTGAACACTCCGAATAGTCGGAGGTCGACCATCTGTGAGTTTTAGCTTAAATTCCTGCGTAACTTTTAAAAAATTATGTCAAGAATAGATCTGAAGATCATTACTCAGATCTCTTGAACCTATTACCTAATCCTAAATCGACTGTTATTCCCCCAACTGTTCCACGAAATGGTTGACTTACCCGTCAGATTTAAAATTTTATACCTATTTTCTATATAGCATAATAGAATTAAGCTGGAAATCTGTCCTTATTTCAGGACAGATTCGTCTTCTAGTCCCCATCCATCAAATTTTCCCAGCTAACTCGCCGATTTGAGGTCAAATTCCAGCTATTTAGCGAGTTAGCTGCCTCATCCATCACCTAATTTAAGCTTAATGAGAGTCCATCTGGGGCCAAATTTTCTACCAACCCATGGGTAAACGTGCAAACATTGCACGTTTATATGTTGGCTTAAAAGATAAAGCCAAACATTCCTAACATTCCTAGCTGACAGCTATTCAAATATCCCGACAGGACGTCTTTAAACGTCCCGAAGGGGGGGGGACCGACGGTAGGAATGAGCTCATTTCGCGGTCTGGGGCGCAGCACATTCCTATGTATCCTCTGAGCCACCGGGGGTCCTATTCAGGAACTGCCAAAGCCCACGGGAGGGCCCTAAACATACCCCCATCTCTCCTAATCCTATGCGTCCAGTCCGTCCGTAAAACTTATAAATTTAACAGAATTTTATATGTCCGTCCTGTTTTTTTGTTTTTGTCATGTCCTTATAGGTAAGTCCATATATATATAAATACATATATATCCCTATATACATGCACATATACATACACTACTCATGAACACATAAACACATACTACACACGAGACACGCAGGCGACCTGAGCGACAGAAAGGTCGCTCAAGTTCACACCAGAAACATGCAGAACAACAACAACACAGCGACTACAACAACGACAACAAACACAACCGCAACGACAGCAGCAGCGACAACCGACCAAAGAAGTCGGTTAGAGAGAGAGAAAAAGAAAAGGAAAGCGAAAAGGAAAACGAAAGAGAAGGGGTACGGGAAGGGAGGCGGGACAGGGGGTTCCCGAGGGATTTTCAGGGGGCTGGGGCGAAATTCGGTCCCAGGACGGAGAGCGGGGCCGGATGATACCAAACACGAGGGGGGTAGACGCAGTGGCGGGTCGGGACCCAATTTTGGGTTCCGACATATATTAGCATACAGGGTTTTAGCGGGTTCTCCCGCGCTAACGGTTGGGCGGAGCGACGCCCGCCGGGCATCGTTGAACTCGCCTGGGGAAGGCGATTCAAATGAGGGGTGATTTCCCGCCTTAACGGTAGCGGTTAGAGGGGCACTAAAATCGTTGCGGATAGAGAGAGTGTCGACAGTGGTGGGGGCGCTTTTGTCGGCCTCCCGGGTTAACGGGACGACGGACGGTGACCTGCCGGGCGTCATTGAAGATGTCTCGACGTGGGAAATGCAATGAGCGGCCATTTGCCTACTTTTGAGTTAGGCATAAATTTTCGGTTGGTTTGTACCCACTTGCAGTCGGTATGCCAAATTGAGGGCACTTTGACGGGTCATAGCGGGCTAGCGAGGGGGCGGGCGGAGACCCGCCGGATATCGTTATACTCGCCAAAAGCAGGCTGGTCACATGGGCACATTTAGGGTCTGGGGTCAAATACGGAGTTAGTACAAACGGACGGAACTTTATGTTGAATTTTCGTAGTACATTATAAAACAGGGAAATAAGTTATATAGCAGCGGAATGACTGGTCAGGTCGAGACCCGTCTGGTCCCGTTAGATGTCTAAATGGGTAGGCTACTCGGAAACACGCGTACTTTCAACCACTGATCCGATGGTAACCAGAAAAACCAGTTGTTAGTATGGTGGTCAGGCAATTTTGGGCGTCAAAGGGTGCTATAAAAAGAAAGGTTTTGATACGGTGGGGCGGAAAAATACCCGTACCTTGACACAAAAATCAGGCAGTACACACATATCCATCTATATATACATAACTATATATCCATATATGCCTATATCAGGTCCGCTTGGAACCATGGTCACCAGCCAAACCTAGCGTAAGTATTGGCCGTTAATTGAAAGTCCACCTGTTTGTCCCTAGAATATCTCAGGAAATCCTCCAAGCGATTTGTGATATCTTGGGCTCGTTCGAGAGCCCTAAAAATTCTCTACCGAAAAGTACTCGGGGCATTTTCGGTAAATCTGAACCGTTGGACGGTTACGGGCCGATAAACAGGCCCGAGGTCCGTTATTTCCGAATAATCGGAAACTACCGTAACCCATTGATTTCAGCTTGCTTTCGCGACCATTAGGCCATAGTTCGCTTGAACCAGGTAGAATTGATAGTCTTGATTTTGATCACTTTCCGACCCCTTAAAATTGTCAAAGGCCTCCTATTCCCGGACGGTCCAAATTTTGAAATTTCAGCGTGGAAACATTTCCTAACAGTCGAGTTCCGTTCGAGTCTCTATCTCGGTGCCAATTTGAGGCTCTTTCCTATTCTTTCTAGATTCGTACCTTCATCCTACTCAAGTGTCCTACTTGTCTGGTTGAACTCGTCCAACATGACACCCGATGATAAAATATAACATACAATGACAAGAATCATACCAACGGCAAAACACAACAATGGCAAACAAAGCAAACATATCAATGGCAAATAAAGCGCTCAGCGGTAACCATGACACTCTGCAACACCTGAAAACTTTATTCCCGTGACCTTGGTCTGGTTTGATTTGAGACGTTTAGTCAATCCTGACGCCGAAATCCTCTGAAATGAACGTAACGGGCCGGAACGGGCCTGTTACATATTTAATTTTCATAGTTTGGCAACTAAACGTTAGACAACAAAAATATAGCGCTGTTGTCGTATCAGAAATTTCGTTTGGCGTACCGGATTATCAGCCGTAGTAGAGTAACACTAAAAAGTTTTATATGTCTCGCAGTCGCTGACAGCACAACTGCACACCTTCCTTTGTCCTATTAGACGAATATAATAAATCTAGTTATAGGATTATCAACGTAATAAAGTAACACTAAAAAGTTTTTAGTAATGTCAGTCGTTGATAGCACAAATGCACGTCTTCCTTTGTCCTATTAGGATTATTATATTTTCTCCCCTTATAATTAACAAAAATTATTATACGTGATCGGTTTTGAATCACATGTGAAATTTCTACTATATGCGAACTACAATTTCCTCAACAATCGATACTAATTACGTCGGAAATTGATGTAGTGACATTGGGTTACAATTTTGCTGTGATTGTGCATAGCAAAATTTTGTAGCTGGGCACTGCTCAATATTTTTAATTTTTGGAGCCGATACACATGTGTGTAAGTATATAAATGTATTACTGGGGTTATGCGTGTAAAATGAACCGGATACAATATGTTAAACTCACATATTTGTATTTTAACATCAATAAAACCGTTAACTAGAAATTTATATACTGTGGGTCAGTTTCGAAATACCTTGGCATCATGTTTCCAAATAGCTTTCATCGAATTCTATGGCTGATTTTGGAATGTAAGAGAATCTCACAAATGAGTCATTATAGAGATGGGTTTAGACTTACCAGAATCAATGTCGATATGGGAATTTAAATGTGAAAGTTTTCGTCTGCGCGCAATATTCGGGGAGAGTTTGAGTAACTGCACCGGATTAGTCAATGTGAATTCAGACGTTTCGTCTTTCGCATCGGTGGTGCCATTGCTTGCGGTTGACTTAGCTGCTTGGTTTGCGTGTAACGTCACGTTTTCTACTAGTTTCGCATGGGTCACTTTTCCCAGATGTTGAATAACATGGCTAGTTCTATTGATTGCTTCAGCTGTACGCGCTCCGAATTTTGGTAATGATCGTGCATTACCTGATATTACTGTTTTTGGCGAAGACGATAGTTCATTCACACGTCTTGCCGTGGTTCTTTGGTGTTGCGTAAAGATTTCATCAAACCGATTAGTCGGTTTCATAATAGGTCTTTGATGCAAGCCAATGGTGCTGTTTTGCCATTCCTCTTGCTGTATGTCGCTGAACTGTTCGTTTTCATGTTCACTTTCGTCAAAGTCTTTATCACTGTATTCATAATCGATAGCTTTTGCATGTGTTTCAGAAATTTCACTATCCTGCAGTTCACCATTTGATGTTTGTCCATGGAAGCCGTCCATGCTCGTAAGTTCACCATTTTGTTGGTTCATTGGAACACCGAAAATTCGTCGGATGTTTTTCTGCCGGATTATGCGAGTAATCTCATGACGACGTCCTTGGCCATCTGTCCTAAATATCCGTGACCTGCTTGTCGTTTCATTGACGTTTCCTGAAAATCCTTTAGAAAATCGTCTAGTTATTTCACTAAATGGATTTATCGAATTCAGTCTATTACGTTGTCGTTCACGCAGTAGACTTCCTCGCAGTTCACCCCCGCTCTCGCCATGCGCTGTCTCAAAAACTGTAAATGAAGTTGTCTCTTCTGTGGCATCAGATACTGCATATGGTGTTACTGGAGTTACTAAGCCAGTTTCTGCTGCAGACGTAGCAGGGTTTTTGGTAATTGTCATGGCAAATCTTGCAGAAGGTTTTCGATTTCGATTTCTTGTATGTATGGTTGCTTTCACTGTTACTGGTGTTGTTGTGGTTGTTGATGTTGTCGTCGTTATTGTTGTAGCTGGTATTGTCGTCGTTGTTGTTGTTTTGGTTGTGGTCGTTGTCGTAGTTGTTGTCGTTGTTGTAGTATGTGTTGAGGAACTAATGATGGCGCTGAAATCACTACCTCTGCCGTTTGTTGACTTGAAAACCGGTTTGACGCGCTCCTGTTTAGTTTTTCTAGAGACTGATTTAGGCTTACCCCGTTTTCTCTTACTTTTCTCTAAACCTCTTAAAAATTCCCTAAGAATTGGATGAGGCCCTCGTATGCGTTTCCTCCTTCCATGCCTAGATTTGTCCAGCTGTCCAACAGATGTTTTCCTGTTCAGTTTTCGATTCTTTTGACGACTACTACCAGTCTTTTCATTAACTTTTTCAGCAACCATGTCATAATACTCATAGCTATCGGATCTTTTTGAAGACTTAGATGCAGAATAATCCTCGTCAGAATCAAAATATTCGTTATCATCGTTGCTTTCTTTTCGATTACTGTTCTTCTTATTTGATCTAGATGTAGCCATTCGGACTCGACCACGAATATGTGGGCCGCCAGCGGACCACGGTCTCCGAATCTTTTTCCGGTTAGTTCCACTATTTTTACGAAAACGTTGACGTGGGACTTTTAGTGACCGTGTTAGAAACCGACGCATCGCAGCAAGGAGTCGACGTTGCTCCTTCATTAACTCTCCGTAGCTTGGCAGCAGCGACATCAATCCCGAATGCATATTTGTGTTGAAGTCACTTCCTGGTACTATCGCATCTGAAGAATCGCTAATGTTAGACAGCGACAGACTGCCTAAAGATATCGGTAATGGCACGACTTGAATAGAAGGAAAACCGTTTGCAGGGCTTGGGGGTCCAGCTGCGTTTTTTAGATATTTTGCTATTCGGCGGACTATGAGATCATCAATTTCTTTTTTATTTAATGGAAAACGAGTATCTGAAGGTTGTTGTTTCCTCTTTGACTTAGCTTTGTTTGCTTTTCCGCCAGTTGTTCTACTTTGATCTGTTCTAGATATAGTGTTTCGTCGCTTTTCTTTTGTTGTTGCTTTAGTTGTGGGCCGCGTAAGTGCCAATGTCGATGGCCAAGATTCTGAATGTTGTTGGTTTCTCTTTGACTTCTTTTTCTTTGATTTTCCGCGAGTGCTTGTAGTTTGATCGGTCCTAGAACTAATGTTTCGTCGCCTTCCTTTTATTGTCGCCTTCGTTGTGGGTCGCGTACGTGCCGATATCGATGGTCGGACTTTAGAGCGGAATCGTTGTGACGTCTTTGGTTTGTGTCTCGAATTGTTTGCTTTAGTCACTCTGGATACAGAAGTTTTTTTCCTACCACGACTGGCTCGGGGAGACGAAATTTTGGACTTCGATGATTTCCGTGGGGTGGCGCTTTTCCGGTTAGCTCTTTCTACAGTAGTTGATTTATGTCCCTTTTGTTTTCGAAATACTTTTGTTGTGCTTCTTAAAGGTGTAGGAAATTTTTCCGATTTAGTTTTTGCTTCTTTACGATTTGCCTTGTTTGATTTCTTGCGCCAATTGCCCCGATTAATATCAAATTCAACGTCGTCATCGCTGTATTCCGCGGCCGTCGTTTGGGCTGTTGTATCGGTGGTTTTCAGCTGGTTCTCTGTTGTATCCACAGCTTCAGGCGGCAGTGTTGGCGTGACACCTACCGAAGATTCGGTAGTAACAGATTCGGTTGTTCGTTCGGTTGGAAGTGTTCTTATAATAACTGGTATTGGCAAAGGCCGCGGCACAGGTCTCAATGTTGGTATTGTGAGTTTACAAAATTTGACTGCCACGGTGCTTCCACCGTTCCTAAAATATACAATAACCGAGTGATAAACAAACTTTAGTAATGAAATACACGTGGACACAAGTAAAGATATTAGGATTTCGGAGCAGATTATTTTCATCCTTTTGAAAAATCACAAAGCCATAGATAAAACATGACTTGTAAATTTGACCTGGCTGACTATATAGAAGTTAGCATGGGTTAAACCCTTAACGAGAGTGGAGTTCAGAGAAGTGTTTATATTGCGAAATATCTCACACTGCAGTTTGTAATGTTCGAGCTTCATGCGACTCAAATAGCAAAAGGTTCAAAGATTAGGAACGTCGTTTTGCTAGCCACCCGAGAAAATATTTACCCTTAAATGTTCTTTTTATCAGTAATGAATCGCATTCTGCCCTTACCTATAGAAACGAACCTAAATAGAACAGGCTGTAAAATTCATAAGAAAAATCGGCTCGAGGAACACGCACTATTTTCAATAAACCCTGACCACTTATTTTAAGCGTAATGTACGAACATTGTGCATAAACGTGTGGTTCTGCGGGCTATAAGTGAAGGATGCAAATTGCTCCATTTTAATTCTGAATCCAAACGAAGAAATTTCACGTGTCAAATGGAATTTACGATGGTGTCGAGTTGTTTGAATGATAAGGGAGCGACGACGTCCGGGACTAAGAGATAGATCCACGATATCAGGTGTACATTATCGCTTTTAATTTAGACCTATTTAACAGTATCTGCTAACAATTTTTGCTTTTAACATATATTGCTTATCTATAACAATGCATGACGAATAGTGAGATAAAAGCTAAAAATTATGTCACAATTTAATAGTTGTGACAACTATTTTGTACTGTTGATTGGTACGAAATACACGATACTCCATTAATTTTAAATCTGATGATATAAACTGTTGTCATTTCGCTGCTAATGCAAAATAAACCGTTGTAACCAGAATTACGGTTATGTCATTTTCAAGCTCTTAGTTTATCAAATCAGCAGGAAACCTTACCGCTATTGGTCAAGTTGGTAAACTTAGGAGTGAAATTCCATTTTCTATACTCGGAAGAAGCCTTGTTACGACATCATTTATTGACTTATTGTTAGACAGGTAAGTCTATAAAACATTGATTACAAATTATTCAAATTTCTATTCAGCGCGAAAGTAAATTTAACCCTTTCTTGTTAAGAATTTTATTATTCTTCATAAAAATAGTTACGTACTATATTCTCATTATGCCGAAAATTAATGCAATCCTCCTACAGACCCAGCTATGTAAATACAACGTCCCATTTCGTGTTGCAAAAGATTCTAGCAAAATTCGACACTTTTTGGGAACAGTACTTTCTCGGATTTGAATCTTAAAGCTCTTGTTCTCTATAAGACAGTTAGCACAACTGCAAAACATATTTGTCTATGACGTTATTATTATGCTGACTTTATTCGCGTTCTGAAACTAATATAAATTTAAACAAATACAAATGAATTAGTTAAAGATAAAATTTGAATATTTTCAAATTTTATCTTCAACTCTTCGAATTAAATCCTCAAAACTCTTCGATGTATTTTTTCTTTCTAACAAATTATTGAGTCATTTGAAACAACTTTATTTAAGATCTTTCAAACACTCTGTTGAAAATTATCACTAGTAACTCGCAAGAGAGGTGTGAAATGGGGTGAGCGTCTTTACTTTTTTTAAAGTGTCATGTTGTTTAATCACCTGTAACAGGCTGCTTTTGATGTATATATCACCCAAAACCGCTTGAACCCCGAATTCACTGAAAATCCTAAAACCTAGTGTGCCATAAACCGATTGATAACAAGTAACAACGCATCAAGTATTTGCGCTAGTCTCTAGCTAATCAAACCAATTTGTTCAGCCTACCAGGAAACCTGTATAGGCAAGCCTTGATAACCTGTAAGCGAAACGTAACCAAACAATTGAAGACAGGCAATATTCTGGAAATCGGGTTCATTGGCCGAAAACCCACTGAAAACCATGAAAAGGCATGAAATATGCACGCTAGACTCTAGATGACCAAATCATTGTATTCAGCATATCGGAAAACCTATATAGACAATTCTTGATCACCTGTACGCAATACGTAACCAAACAAATCAAAACAGACAAATTTCTGGAACTCGGGTTCATTGACCGTAAACTCTTTGAAAACTTATGAAAAGGTAAGAAATATGCGCGCTGGGCTCTAGTTAACCAACTCATTGTCTTGTTGTCTCAGCGTTCATAAACAATATATAGACCATTCTTGATACCCTGTACGCAAGACGTAAACCAACAAATGAAAATGGACTACATTACGAAAGTCGGGTTCGTTGACCGTAGAACCCCAAAACCCTGCGAAAAAGGATAATATAGTCAAGTTAATCTCTAGATAGCAAAGCCATCGTATACAGCGTGTTTAGTAACCTAATAGGCACTCAATGTAAATTAAAAACAAGCAATAACATGTCGAAAATTGAACGCTGTTTCTGTTAAAGGGTTGACGAACCATATTCGGCCCCTCAGCGGTCCAGGAAGTGCACCCACAAAAGGTCGTGGTCAGCAAAGCTGTAGATCTCGATGAGATGATTCTGTATAATGTAGTATTCGTTTTTCGATGCGAAGCCTGTGTCGCGAGATACGGGCTGCGAAACACTAGTGACCGTATGGCCAGATTTGGCAAAGAACCATTAAAATCTGTGTTTTTACCATTTGACCCCGAACGTGGGGTCGGAGCTCTTCGCGTTTAACTAAAGGGTACATCTTCCTCAACATTTGCGATGTATGACTACCAAAACAATTTTGTATGGAATTTGATGCAGCGGGTTTCTGTTTTATGTGAATTTTTAGGTCCGTTTTCTATAAAAAATTACAACTGTGGTTGACTGAAATTTAACACTAGTTTGAAATATGCAGCATAATGTACGAATCATCGCATATATTTACATCAAATAAACATATGCATCGTATGAATTTGAGTATGCCAAACAACCGTTGGACCTTTGGTGCACTAAATTCGAGAAAAATACGCAATTTTTTACCTAAGCAAAGAAAAGCTTTATAGAAAAGAAGCATAATCTATTATGCTATTTTGCCTGATAAATATAGTAACATAGTTATGCCTATTAATACTTTAGGTCATTCCGAGCTGAAGTTTGTGACGCCGAAGGTCCAAACGAATTTCTGATAGTTTGTGCAATATAGTTTCGTGGCGACAAGTGTAAAGGCAATCTATTATATAGCATGCATGTCATGCATGAAAATTCTGTTTCTGGTTTTTCTTGTGGTTGTTTCTCTTTTTTCAATTATGATTAAAGTCCAACAACTTTTACGTAGTTGGGAATTCGTCGACCTAAGCGATTTTAGTATATATTTTATGAAACGTAACGGATACTATACAATATATGAAACTGAATATATATTAGTATGAAATATAATATATAAGTTGTATAAATGTTTTTATTAATTTGTAGGAAATGCAATATATCTATTGACATATGAATTTGAATATATTTTTGTATTACATATATGTAATGTATGAATTTTCATAAATGAAAGCAAACTTGAGTAGTAAGCACTTTCATTGCGCATTTTGTAATCTATGTACAACACCATCTAGAGCAAGCAGTTATTTTGGAACTAATGTTTGCTACGGACACTAGCTATTTTATATTTCACGCAGGTTTCATAAGAAATAAGAGTAACAATATAGTTCCTGAAATAAACGGTAAAATAGATGAACGTATATAAATGTAATTATGGGTCATATTCTAACTATATGATGGTATACCTTTGTAACATAACGATGGCGGACAGCTATACAAAAATCCTAACTTTGTGCATGCCATGACATATATCACTTGTGTGCTAAAAGTTCGCGTAGCAGCTAATGCGTTGTGCGCATTGATTTAAAACAAGGAACAATATAACGGTCAAAATGACATGTATTTGTTGGTTACCGATTACTATGAAGTCGTTCGTTGTTTATAAATATACATGTTCTACTTGTGAAGCAGACTACGTCGGCAGTAGCTGGCGTCATTTAAAAGCCAGTATTTCATAGCACACTGGCGTTTCGACGAGCGCAAAAAAACCGCTCCAGAACCTACAACACCAAACCTCAGCTGTCTTCAGGCGTTCAAGATGTTGTAATAGTTTAAATGAACCCTAATATTTCTCTAATAAATAGTGTCCAAAATTTGCAATATTTGTCTAGTAATGTACTTAGAACCTTGGAAAACTTAACGGTAAGGCATCTAAACCAAGTCGTAATGCAATTACGGCCCAGAAGCCGCTGTTTTACAATTAAATTTAATTTTACAGCATATTTTGTACTATTATCATGCGCGCATAGACGACACGCGTTATGACATATATGTCATGGCGCGGCGAAGGTGTTTAAAAGCCCCAAGTAACTTAACATATCTTTCCGGCAAAATAGCATTACGGGTTATGCTTCTTTTCCATAAGCTACGGATTTGGTACAAAAGTGGCGTATTTTCTCGAATTTAGTGCACTAAAGGCCCAACAGTAGTTAGGAGTAATCATATATTCTGTGTTACAATTCAAATAACTCATGTATAATGTGTTTATTCATCCTTCATGTATTCTGGTCAATTTATTACAACTTTATGTTGACGTAATTATACATAATATACAAATTGGTGCAGAATTGATTTAGGATTTGTTCACCAAACAATTCCGTATGTGTTAATTCTTATACTATTGTAGCAAAATTATGTCATATAACTGTATGAAATTATCATCACACAAATTTTAAGAGAGCCGCCAGCTCTATTCTTCTTATGGATTATAGTACACAATTATTATTCAATAACGATCATTTTCGTGGCATTAGCGAAAATAGTCAAATTACATTGGCATTGGTACTAACTGCATAATATTGGACAAATGTATAAAATATACGAAATGCTTTGCAAGAAGAGCATAATCTGTCGGGTAAAAGGTTAACTGTGCGATTGTAAAGGCGTGTTCACACGCTCAAACTTTTTACTCAAATTTTGATCAAAATTTGAAAGAATCTTTTTTGCTTTTTTCGAAAGTTTGAACGTGTGAACACTGTTCAAACTTTTCAAGAATACTCCTGTAACCAATCATGGACGAGATGTATTACCTGAAAAAGTTTTTGCTCAAATTTTGATCGCAAATTTTGAAATATTGCCTTTTTTCTTTAAAAATTACTGTCAAAATTTGATAAAAAATTTGTTCAAATTTTGAGCTCAAATTTTCAGCTCAAAATTTGAGCAAAAAGTTTGAGCGTGTGAACACGCCTTAATGTATAGTAACTATACGTTAATTTAAAATGCACGTTTATGATTTCCTATTACAATTATATTTTGCAGACAGAAAATTGGATTTGAAAACTTTGTCACATGCAGCGTATGGTTCAGTGACGACATTGCTTGTTCACAACATATCCATATTGCCAACAGAAGATGATGATAGACCCGTGTGAAGAATATGGCACTCTTGCTTTCACTTACTGTCTCCTGCAAATCTAGTCCAATTTTAATTTTTGATTCTTTGGATGTCGAACTATGTGCAAAAACTGTATGGAAGCTTGGAACAAATCAACCATATGCAATTATGTCAGTATCATAATCATTAGCTTAAACATTGTCATAAACAGAACTACCCGACACATGTTCTTGGACCACCGATCTACTACACCCTACCCATGCTAATGAACCACTAAATTTACAGCACACATATGTTCATAGACTACCAACATATACTACACTCTAGTTGATGCACTACTTTTTCAGGTCCATTCCATGTTCTAGGACCACTTTTTTATTTTTTAAAAACTAAAAATATCTTGGCTCCAAATAGTAATATCGAAAATGCTTAGCTTATATATTGAGGAAAGCTGTGTCGAAGGCTTGGGTTTTCCATATCGAGAACGAAACAAGTTGCACCTTCCTTACGCCGGCCAACTTGTCTTGGGCATTAATTTTTATAGCGTCATTCGACGTAGTAAAATGTTGGTATAATTAAAATCTTAAGTATTAAGAATAACCCATAATGTAGCACATGAGTGTATATATTACAAAATTTTTTTGTGTGCAAAACAGGTGTATTTAGTGTAAGCGGGTCATATAATTCGGGTTAATGTAATGGTACTACATAAACATCTAAAAGTGTAGCAAATTTTAAATATATATCAGTATATGAAGCCGAATGCGTGCCCGCAGTTTCGTTTTCTATGTTTGCATCCCAATGTTACTAGGAATTATTTGAAACAATTTTTTCAGTCATAACGTCACACTGTTTGAGTGTTTCCACATTTTGTCAAACTGAGCGAATAAAGAATAGCTTCATTACAAAACTTGACACTCAGTTATAAACTGAGTGTTTTAAAGATCCTATGAATTGAAACCGTCGAAGTCAAACGACGTATCGCAAACTCTTCAGATTTAGCAGAGAATTTTCGGACCGAATAAAAATTGTCTTTTAATAAATTAGATCGAAACAAAATTGTCAGGTTTATTGACGATCTTGAAGAACATCGTAAACGTTGACACTATAGTAGATTTTTTATTTAATATGTGCCATAAGTATAGATTTAATAGATTCTGCTGATGAAATTAAATATGCCGGTATCGCAAAAAGCTTTGTAGTTAGCTTTCTTTTGAGCTATGATAGCACATGGACATTACATCTGTTATCAGGAAATTTAGCAAACATGAGTTGTGTAAAGCGTGATTAGTTTATTTCAACTTCTGATTGCTCAATTTTATTGACTGGCAACGTTTGCCCTACATCAGCGCTTTAATTTAGAGCTAAATATTTGTTGCATATGTGGTTTTACTATATAAAACAGTCAAATACAAAAATATTTTCTTCATGTTTTGTATTCGTTGTACGCAGAATTGATAGAAGAAATATCACTTTTGCCACGCTTAACTGGGCTTGAAATCTAGCAGCGAAACAATAATTCACGTTTCGGAGTCTCGGAGAATCGATTTTATCGAAATAACTACAGTTATAGCATATGGTATCCTGGAACCTTACTTTTTGCCAATAACTATATATAATATCGTATTTAAATAAACATGAATATGACGTAGTTTATTTCACGATGTTTGATTTATTATATACTTATTAATATCCATAGCTGAATTAATAATACCTCACTTCGACAGAAGAGATAATGTAACCGGGTCTTGCTATTGTTTGCCGAAGTGTGTTAGCGCCAGTCACCGGAAGTGGAAACGGAGATGAAATACAACTGTGTTCCTTTCGACCCGACATTCGGCAACAAAGGAATGACATTATTCCGCTGAAACAGAATATATACATATAGTTCGTATGTTGTCTAATGTCACATATAATTAACCTAAGTAGCACAAAAAACTAATATTATTAAATAAATTGTGTTTGCTTGCTGCTTATGTTTTTCTCTTCTCGCTCAGACATCACGTTTTGGATTATTGAAAAATTTACAGTAGCACTGTGAGAAATCTACGCAGTGATAGAAACATACCTACAGAAAGACATTCATGCAAATATAGACTAAACAAACAGACAGAAGTACATATAGAGACACATGCACACACACACAGAGGTACACATTGACATACAGAAGAAAGACACAAATTTAGAAAATAACATACACACACAAAGAGGTTAAAAGAAAATACTTGCACTTATCCATAGGTGACCATGATGGAGTATGAGGTTACCCGATGAGGGTCGGGCCTCCTCTTTAGCCATATACATATACCACCCTCTGCCACCGAATTTTTTCCCGAATGTGCGTTCGACATTTTGCGAAAACTCATAGAAATTGAGAAAAAATTGTTGAAGATTGGCATAAATAAGTAAAATTTTTCAGCAAAACTACTTAGGAACATTGGCATGGGGAAACTTTTAGCAAAATTGGAGGAAATTATGCGTTTCTAAAAAATTCATATTATTCTCCTGAGTGACCGCACCCTCCCGAACTTTCCTCTTTGCTGGCCTCCCCTCCCGTGAGAATCATCCCTCCTTCAGCCGACAGACCTTGAACACCTATAACGTACACATAGAAAGGCACACCGGTAAACATGCATGCAAAGTAAAATAGACATACTCGCTCGCAGACATATTCACAGAGATACACAATCGTACTCGCACACGCAAAGCTACACAGAGAGACATTAACGCGCTGTCATACAGTCGCGTACAGAGACACATGCAGACTTACAGAACAAGACATTGAGATGCGCAAATAGAGCCAGATACGTGCAACACAGAAATACAAATCCTGACACAGAGACATACACACATGCAGATATATACACAGATGTACGAACATACTTACACGCCTAGAAAATACATAGAAACCTACACACAGATATGCAGAAGAGACTTGCAAACACAGTAGACATTGACTAATATACACAAAAATACACACTTATGACCAACAAAGACATGCACACAGACAGGGGCGCAGCAACAGAGGGCGGGTAGGGGGCGCCCCCTCTACTTTTGGCTCGTAGAAAAAATAAGATGGGTATACTCAATGCACTGATACGGCGCAGCCGCTATACCCGCCCCCGATCCATACCTATAAATGTGTGAACCTGCGTACAAGAAGGTCGGTATCGCCCCCTCACTTTTGCACGCGTTGCTGCGCCCCTGCACAGACGCATAGAGATCCACACACAGGGAGACGAACATATGGAAGTACATAGAAAGACACACTTGTACTCACGGCGTACCAGCACAGAAACGCACACATTCTCACGGAGACATCACAAACACACAGAGAGCCTCAATACCGTACAAACATAGACACACGGCAAGAGATATAGATATAGGCACATCTCAAGGGAAATACACACTGGCAAGCAGAAATGACATGTAGGTGCGAAGATATACACAAACATTTATATACATATGTATACACCTAGACATATGCACCCCTAGATATACGCTCAAGCAAACACACACAAAAAGAAACACAGAAACACACATGCACTTAGAGATATATACACGCGCATTGATAGCTTTATTAATTAAATGAAAGTTATGTATAAATGCGGATGATTTAAAGATATAGTAGGTAAGCTGTGCAAATTGTGGATGGCAAAATTTTAGGAATCGGATATATAACTCTAGCAAAGTGGCGCTGTAAACTCTGATTTTTGCACTCGAAATCGGGAAATTCACCCCATTTACGAGATTTATGTCATCGGTTGACGTCTTCGCAGGATTGTGCAACAAATTACTTGTATTACGCAACAAATACTTGACTGTTTTAGCTATGGCTCGACAGTGAAATAAACGATAGATAAGATCTCGATAAGTAGTATGCTATAAGCCGAAATTGCCATATTAGGGCTTATAGCAGATTTTCTGGTTGAAATGTACTATATTAATTTATTACATGTTGATATTTAATAAATAAGTTAGTTTGTACGCGAAAAGTAGTATAACTTACTTTTATTAGTCTATTTTATATAGATTATCAGGTCTATAAACATCATTTATCAACTCCTATTCGATTAGCATTTGTATCTAGGATTTCATAATTTATTGACCCAGTCGAAAGCACATTTTGAAGTAAAAGTAGCGTTTCCTTAGTAATTTTCGCATTTTGGAAATTCGTTGGGTAAATAGGTTAAGGGTCCACGGAAGTAATGTACATAAAACATCACAATATCAAAGCTGAATCGCAAATCTATATAAAATTAACTGAACTAAGGTATTACAAACAATTCAATTAGTACAAGTCGGTTTCCACCCATAATTCCTAGATACTGCCGACTTTTTTAAGTTATGTGTTGGACCACTGATCATCTAGGAATCATTTGCAGATTCTAACAGACACAATCCTTAAATTGTTTTCCCTCAAAGTGCGGAAAGTAAAATAATGCAAAAGCTTAATGTGCCAATTAAAATTAACCAAATAAGCAACTTTTGGCTAGTGCTTCTGCAATTTACGTTATGCGTGAGTAAACTTAAGGTGACCCCACCAACCATCCTATTCTGTCATTACCGATATCGAATCGAAAACCGTTGTTACGGAAAACAGGCTTGATTTCATTCGGTTTTTCGCTAACCGAAAATTGGCAAAATCAAATCAAGTGCCAGAAATTAGACCTTGTGTTGGAACAGAATTTTGGCGATTTCAGTTTGCAGAAATTCTGTTCCCTAATGTATTATCATTTAAATTTGGATTGTACAGTGTTCGCGAACAAATTTAATGCAAAAGTGACGTCACAATCAAATCGACAGATTTTCGTTCTCAAACATTCGGGTAATTTTACTTCAATTTTCGCGAACACAAAATGGATAGATTTCAATCGCGAGCGCTGTGTTCGCGAACAGCTTTACGTCGAATTTCAGTCGCCAAAAAGCGTTCCGTAACAAATTTTATCCAAAAATACAAAATAGGATGGTTGCCTGTGTCATTTTAAGTTTAGTCGCGCATTATGAAAGTTTGTTACTAAAGTTTTATCGCATTTTACAACTGCAAATGTATTCCATGAAATGCGTTGAATTGAAGGTCCGTTTGTACAGGAGTAATGGCTCCTGTGTGTCTGAATTGCTTAAGGAACGCAGGTTGAACAATCTATGTTTTCAGTTCAAAAAGAGCTTAAATTGATTTGCTATGGATGGTAGCTTGCCAATGAAAAAACTGCTTAGGCTATAATTTTTACACCTCTTGTAGAGCGTAGGTGATTAATGATTAATGAATTTTAGCAATTCCATCGGGGGATCATATTCTTTTCCCAAGCAAGAATCGGTAACCTCTGTTTAAAACCATAACGTAGCTAAACATACATTAGCTGCTTTGTCTAGCATTCAAATTGTTAGAACATTAGAGTGTAATTAATATCTATACCAACAGTTATGTGAGCCTAAAGCCACATTTCGCGCATAAATTAGTGCAAATTTACTGTAGCTATACATAAACTTTTGAGAAAATTTTTTGCGGTTAAACTTAAAGTTTGGCAGTAGGTCAGTAGATGAAAAATGGGCGTTTGGCCCCCCCACCGGTGGGCGGTGGTGGTGGTGAGTTATCTGTTGGGATTGGTGGAAGTATGTATATATGTGTAGGTATATATGCCTAGCATACATGTATAAATATGTGAACTTTATTAAATTTATATGCAAATAAATACATACACACATAAACATACATATAACTGGTAGATGAAAAATGGCGGTTCTGGACCCTCCACCTCCACCTCCTCCACCTCAATGTGGGTTCTAGACCCTCCACCTCCTCCACCTCCTCCTCAATGGGGGTTCTGGACCCTCCACCTAAATAAGGTTGCACTGTCATATTATGCGCTTATATAATTGTTAAAATCCTAAGTATTCAAATCCTAAAATTGTAAAGGTTCAAATGCTGAAATCCTAAGGATTTACCACACTCTATATATTGCAACATATATGCGTATACGTATATAATCCTAAGAAATCAAATCCTAAAATTTTAAGGATTCAAATGCTATGAATCCTAATACCTTAAGGTTTTAAATCCTAAGGATTTGTTATACTCTCCATTACCACACATATATATACGTAAATATAATGCATAGGATTCAAATCCTAAATTTCTAAGGATTCAAATCCTGAAAACCTAAGAATTCAAATCCTAAATTCTGGAAGTTTTTTCGGCATTATAACACATCCGTCAGGGTGATACAATATTTCCCACTAAGAAACACAGCTGTAAGGCTGGTACATTATTTTCGACTGATAAACATAACCGTAACGGTGACACATTATTTTTCACAGGAAACGCATTCGTATGGATGATGCATTATTTTCGACTAAGAAACACAGCTGTACGGTTGGTACATTATTTTCGACCAAAAACACGTCAGCTAGGGGATACATTATTTTCAATTGGAAAACATGCTCATATAGGTGGCACATTATTTTCGACAGCGAAACACAATAATAAGGGTAATGTATAATTTTCGACTCGGAAACACATCCGTAGGGGCGGCACGTTATTTGGTGATTGGAAAACACGTTCATATATGTTATTTTCAGTCATACCCAAAAGGTGGTACACTGTTTTTTATCATCCCCCTGTCAGAAGTTCTCCCACTTCCGAAAAGCAATTCTCGATGAAAAGGAGATCAAAGAAATCTAACAAGAACCATACACATGACGGAGGTTACCCGTTAGTGGTGGAGGAGGCGGATGATCATGATGATGAAGATGAAGAGTGGTGGGATGAAAACGCAGATGGCGTTGATTTTATTCTCGGTAACGATGACAACGAAGACGAAGAAGACGAGCGTGAGATTTGATGGAGGATTCGATTTGTCGACACTATGCAATTTCTATCTTCGTCACTACAAACACTTGTGGACAATCTCAAGAAGCAAGATATAGTGGCATTTGTGGCAACCCACAAAACTTTTGGTGACAAGGCGAATCTCATGGTGCGGAAGGGTGTCTACCCGTACGAATATATGGACAGTGTCGACCGATTTAGTGAAGCGGCAATACCCCTACAGTCAAAGTTTTACTCATCACTCAACGGCGATGGTATAAGCGATGAAGAATACGACCATGCGTGTCAAGTGTGGAATGAAATGTGTATCACCAATCTTGGGGAATACCATGACTTGTATCTCAAGACCGACGTAGTGTTGCTATGCGATGTGTTTGAACACTTTCGGCAATTCGCACTCAAAAAGTATTGTCTCGACCCCGTTCACTACATCACCCTACCAAGTTTTGCATGGGACGCGTGTCTCAAACTAACCGGTGTTCGATTGGACCTTATCGACGATGCAGACATGTATTCATTCTTCGAAGATGGTATTCGTGGCGGTGTATCGGTCATATCTCATAGATACGCGAAAGCGAACAACCCATACGTTGATGGTTACAACGCTACAGAACTCATCAACTATATAATATACCTCGATGCAAACAATTTATATGGTTGGTCGATGGTCCAAAAACTACCATGTCATACTTTCAAATGGTTGTCACGAGAAGAAATGGATGCAATTGATTGGACAGCAGTAGATGTTGATGGAGATACGGGTTTCGTCTTGGAAGTTGATCTAGAATACCCGCGAGAACTACATGATTTACACAACGACTATCCCCTCGCACCAGAGAGGATGAAAATCACTAGTGACATGTTATCGTCTTATTGCACACAAATCAAGGAGTCATGAAACATCACCAGCGCGACAGTAGAGAAGCTAGTTCCTAACCTCAACAACAAGGAGCGCTACAAGCTCCACATACACAATCTACAGCAATACCTTAAATTAGGTATGAAACCCACAAAAGTTCATCGCGTCGTCTCCTTCTTTCAGTGGGCTTGGATGGAAAAATATATCACATTTAACACAGAGATGCGCAAGCAAGCAACAAGTGATTTTGAAAAAGATCTCTATAAACTTTTGAACAACGCAGTCTTTGGTAAGACAATGGAAAATGTTAGGGGGTATGTCGCTGTACATCTAGTAACCGATGAGAAAAAATACACAAACTTAGTCGCAAACCCCCGTTATTCAATGTCATCAATCTTCAACGAGGATCTAGTGGCGGTTAAAGTGCATCGCAAAACGATCAACTTATGCAAACCGATTTACGTCGTATTTACGGTGCTTTATCTAGCAAAGACCCTCATGTACGACTTCCACTACAACTACATGAAAGCAATGTATGGCGATCAATGCACACTACTCTTCACTGATACTGATTCACTGTGCTATTCCATCAACAGCGATGATGTCTACACAGACATGGCTAATCATATTTCGTTTTTCGACAGCAGCGACCACCCGACGGATCACCCTCTTTACTCTACAGCAAACAAAAAGGCTTTGGGCAAAATGAAGGATGAGACAGCGGGGGAACCAATTGAACAGTTTGTGGGTTTGCGATCGAAGATGTACAGTATAAAGTGCGGCGGAGATGACAAAAAGCGGACAAAGGGAATCAAGAAGGTAGTAGTGAAGGAGCAAATTAAGCATGAGAACCATGTAGATACACTATTCGGCAGTGCTATGATGCGACACAAAATGAACATAATTCGGTCTAACAAACATATTCTGAACACAATTACATTGAACAAAACGAGCTTATCAGCTTATGACGATAAACGTTACATTCTGAACGATGGAATAACTTCGTATGCTTACGGTCATTGTGATATTGATTTTATTAACTTGTTGTATGATATGAGTAATGATGCATAAATTATGTTATTGTTTTGTATTATGCTATCGATCGTGTTATATGTTCAATAAATGATAATTCAAAACTCTGTCTCCGTGTTGATGACTTTTGAGCTGATGGAGTACCTGCGCATCTAACCCGTGTTAAACATGCAGGTCTTAAAAGGGTTGTATAATATATGTGTGTAATAATCATGGAGGACAAGCTGAAAGCTATTTATTACGATGCAACTAATGTAGCGGGGTTTTCAACGGTATCAAAGCTGTACCGTGAAGCACGCAAGCATGGTTTGAAGGTTACGTTCAAGTATGTGCAAGAGTGGCTTCGTAGTCAAGAGACTTACACACTACATAAACCACGTAGACTTAGATTCAAGCGACGACGCACTGTTGTCAAAGGTATTAACGACCTTTTCCAGGCTGACTTAGCTGACATGTCTGAACTTGAAAAGCACAACGATGGGTCCCGATACCTACTTGTAATGATTGACTGCTTTTCAAAGTATGCATGGGTTATTCCAGTCAAAAATAAGACGGCACCTGTGATTCTGGCAGCACTCAAACAAATATTTGATAAGGTAAAACCCAAAAACTTTCAAACTGATAACGGTAAGGGATTTTTTAACAGCTTAGTGTATGACTATTGCAAAAATATAGGTGTCAACGCGTATACAGCAAAGAATAAAGAAACTAAGGCAAGTATGGCTGAACGATTGATACGTACACTAAAGGGCAAAATTTACAAGTTTATGACGGCTCGCAATTCTCGACGATATATAGATGACTTGCAAAGTATTGTGAAAACATATAATAACACTGAAAACAGTTACGGATTTAGTCCCTCTAAAGTGTCGGCACATAATGAAGACAAAGTTCGCGAAAAATTATTTCCAGATAGAGACATTGAAGTACGATACAAATTTCAACTCGGGGACGTTGTGCGCATCAGTAAAGAACGCTTACCGTTTGAACGTGGATTTAATCAGCTTTGGTCGCGTGAAGTATTTACAGTCAATAATCAACTACCATTCAACCCTCCGGTATATGAGATAAGTGATGCAAATAATCAAACCATTTTAGGTAGATTTTATACTCAGGAGCTTCAAAAAGTTTATGTTTCAGATGACACATATAAAATTGAGAAAATAATACGAAAGCGCAAGACTAATAAGGGTGCAGAATATTTAGTCAAGTGGTTGGGGTACCCCAACAGCATGAATTCATGGGTACACGAACGCGATTTGCGACCTATCTAGGGTACAAAACGTACCCGTAGGGCTGCAGAACATGGGTATACAGTGTAAACCATATGGGTTGAAACGTACTTGTAGGGGTACAGAATAGGGGTACAAAGTGTACCCATAGAGCTACAATGCGTACCGTAAGAGTGCACAATAGGGGCACATAAAAGTACAGAATAGGGGTACAAGTGGCACCTAAAATGGTATTAAACAGGGGTACATGGAGGTTCAAATGACACCTATAGCGGTACATGGAGGTTCAAATGACACCTATAGGGGTACAGAATAGGGGTAAACAGGGCTACATAGGGATACACAGGGGTACAAATGTCTTAAAAAGGAGCAATTAGCAACGTACATAAACAATGGATCATGTATGTGTCAAATGTAATCGCGCTTGTACTACTCGTCAGCATTTGCATAGACACAAGAAAACTTGTAGAGCTCAACCGCAAAATTTACCACCAGTTTCACAAGTTGACGTTCAAAGTTGTGATACTGATAGCGTACTATTACCTTTGGAATTACCGTTCACGTGTGTAATAAGTGGTCAAACCGGGAGTGGAAAAATTCGATGGATATATCGATTATTGAAACATGGGCTATTTGATGAAAAGATAGATAAAATTTTATACTGTTACAGTATTTTTCAAGATATTTATAGTAATATGATGAACGAGATACCAAATTTAGAACTTTACGAAGGCATACCCATCGAGTTTCCCTCATCTAATGGGCACACAATCTGTGTACTGGATGACTTAATGATTGAGGCAGCAAATGATAAAAAGCTTGCAGCAGCGTTTTCTCGCGTGCGTCACAACAAGCTCAGTACGATATTTGTAACCCAAAACCTGTACCATGAAGGCAAGTATATGCGAACAATCACCCGCAATGCTCAGTATATGGTCTTGTTTCCCAACTTTCGAGATCAGTCAATGATACATACCTTGGAAAGGCAAATGTGGCCTTCAAAACCAAACTTTCTATCAAGCGCATTTGAGCAAGCAACAAGAGAAGCGTTTGGTTATTTATTTCTTGATTTGAAACCAGCTACAGAGAGTGTACTAAGGGTACGACAGAATATATTTCCTGACGATGAACAGTTGTTTGTATACTCTTAAAAAGGATGAAACTTTGTAAATATTAAAAATGTCTCGAAATATTGAACGTAATTTACCAGCGTTAAAGTTTCTTGGTGGATCATCTTCTAAAGTTGTTTCAGCTGTTATCAAAGTTGCACCTCAGTCTTTACTTCACGCATTTGCTGAGATTGCATATAACATGGTGCAAAGCACGAAAACCAAACGTAAAGTTCTTAAAAGCATTGCAAGCAAACGAGTCTCGGTTTCAAGAAAGAAGAAGTTACTTAAACCTACTGTCGTCAAACATTTGATTAATTACTTTAACAAACACTATGGCACGTAAAATGGCGGTGGTACCGGTAAGTTGGTTGGATATTATGAAAAATGGTGGGCTGCAGGATAAAGTACCAGTTAGAAATGATGTAACAATTTACGAAAGCAAAGAAAAACCCGACTTGTCACTGATGTTTCCTAAAAATTTACGAAATAAAGCTAAATTAATGTTAAACAATATAAAAGATTTAAAATTGAATGACAACAACCTAGTAATCTACCCAGACAAGACTGTTGGTTCCAATATTTTTGATTTGGTCAAATACTTTGTCTCAGATGTCAACTTTTCACCACCTCTTGATTCTGAAAAATTTGAAACGCTATTGGGCAGTGTACCCCTATCAGCATTTGGGAGGGGTAGAAAAAGTAGAGCTGTGGAACATAAAACTAAATGGAGAACGCTTTATTCTTAAAAAGGCATCAACCAATCAAAATCGAGCAGACAACTATATAAAGACGTGTATTTTCAAAAGCTGATCAGTCTTAGTTTTGCTTTCATCAAGAACGGTCGTGTTTTATTGTGCTCTCTTACGTTAGTTTTTACACTCAACAACATTATTAAATAACATGGAACATACCAAATATTGTACAACAACCGACGGAACACCACTCGTCTTATTTCGTTCGGGATGGAGCGTGTTCAGCAACTTCAACATCGGGTGGATATTGATCAACGGTGTCAAGTACAATTGCGTGGAACAATGGTATCAAAGCGAAAAGGCGCGGTTCTTCAACGACGACGAATCTCATCAAGCGATAATGACGACTTTCAAACCGTCACAACAGAAGAAGCTGGGTCGTCAGATCAAAAACTTCAATGCAGAGAAATGGTACGACAATGCGGCGTCAATAATGAAAATGGGTCTCAAGGCGAAGTTTCAACAACAACCACATGTTCGAGCGGCATTAATCGGAACGGAAAGCGCATTAATAGCGGAAGCGTCAGAATGGGATCAGTATTGGGGTATTGGGATCAGCATCAACGACTCGAAAAGCAGAGACGTTTCTCAGTGGAAGGGGCAGAACAATTTGGGCGGACTTTGGATGGAATTGAGGGACGAAGCGAAATAACTAATATGACAATAACTTCAAATGTTGAATGTAACGTTGATTTGTTATATTTATCGTGTGAAATTGATAACTTTGATTATGATATGTTTCGTTTCACAGGGGGTGTTTGGAAATTTAAACCTAGAGGTACAGTATTATTGTTCTCAAATGGAAAGTTGGTATTGGTTGGTATCAAGTCAGAATACGAAGGAAAAGTTATATTAGATACAGTGAGAGATACGTTACATAAATTGGGTTATCAATCTTTTTCAGTACTTAAACCACACGTCGTTAATGTAGCTGGTTTACTTAGAAGTGGGTTTACATTAAATTTAACACAGCATTATGAGCAGCTTAGAGATAGCTACACAATAATGTACGAAACAGAACTGCATAACAGCATGAAGCTCACCCTAAATAAAGGTATAGCTTTGATTTTCAGTAGTGGGAATGTAGTGATAACAGGTTGTAAATGTGTAAATGATTTTTATTTGTCATGTATTACATTGTATAATATTCTTAAAAGGCTTCAATAAAATATTGTAATCAATCATGGAAGTCGTCATTGTTTGTAACTTGAGCGAACCAGTTGTTGAGTTTCCGACAGCATTTTGTGCAACCAGGGTTAGAGTGATGGATATAGAGCTTCCCGATAAATATGTAAACATAAAGGGAGGCACCGTTGAGTATTTTTCAAACAAATCATGGAAACAATTTAAGGTTGAAAAAGGATACTATACAATTGATAATCTACTCTCATACCTAAACATGTTTAGTACCAGCATTGAGTTTACTGTCAACCCATGCTGTGATATGGTTAGTGTATATTTGCTAGATAACGCAGAAATAAAATTATTTCCCGAAATTCAGGAGTTGTTTGGCTTCGAAAACCCTCATTTGAAAAATGGTAGACCCGCAGGGAATAAATGTGTGGATCTTGGAAGGTGCAAACCAAGCTTCCTTATGGGTTCTTTTGTGAAAGAGCGAATGTTGAATGGAAGATATAAACCATTGCTACATGTAATATCAGCACCCAAAAATACTACATCGTTAGACTTGAATAACTGTATGTTTAAAGTGCTTGGATTTGAAGTGCTTGACTCTGAATTCAAACCCGTGGATTTTTTTCAAGGAGCAAAAATTATCATTCGGTTATTGTTCACGTAAAGTTCTTAAAAAGGGTTAATGCAAGTGTTATATATACATCAATATGGCGCTACCTTTGTGCTTCAATTTGTCAAAACAATTGGATGCAGTAGGATTCAAAAGCGTTAAGAAAAATGTAAAGAAGAAAAGTCTTAAAAAGAATCGTAAGAAGAAGAAAAGCAAACATGGCAAACGTATGGGGCGTCGAAAAACTTAACTGGCAGGGGAATCTATACCCCGTTCAGCAATCGATCATCTCGACACAGCTGGTTGAAGCCGCATGCGAAACGACGTTACCAAGCATCGATACGGATGATTCGTTTCGTTTTAAAATTGGTGAAAGTGCTTTTGATTTAGTTGATTTATCAGAAATTTTCGCATATATAGAATTTCAAATTATAAAGGGTGATGGCAAAGAGATTAAAGACGCAAATCTTAAATTTACACCATGCAATATGTTTGGCTACGCACTTTTTTCTTCAGTTGAAATGAAAAGTAATGGAGAACCAATAACCTTTAACCAAAAGCATTACCCTTGGATGACGTATATATTGTACATGCTACACATGAGTGAGGAGCAAAGAAAACAATATTTGGCAGGATGTCTTTACAAACTCGATCAGACGTATATGTTTGATGATCTACAAGATAACAAAGGCTCAGCTTATAGGAATGCGTTGACTTCAATGTCACAAAAATGTGAACTTTACTTTCCTATCATTACAGGCGCACATTTAACACCGACTTATTTACCCCCAAAAAGTAGACTAGAGTTTAAATTTACTCGAAGTTCACCATCACTGATATTATTGCATGAACCAGCTAATAAACTTTTAGTTCGAATAAACGATTTTAAACTTTACATAACTAAAGCAAGTCTGACAAAACAAGCTCTGGAATTTCAAGATAAAATTTTAAATAGTAGTGAGGTCAAACTTCCTAGTATAAAATACAAGATTCAAACGCTATCAGTAAATAAAGGGTTACAGAATGTGGATTGGACAATTTTTGAAGGATCATTACCACGTAGAATATACATTTGGGGTATAACACAAGAAGCATATGCTGGTGCACCAAAGTCAAACTTGTTTAAGTTAAGTTTACCAGATATGAATAGCTTTACAGTATTTATGAATGATGACAGATACCCGTGCAATATATCTTTACCGTGTAAGGTTGGCAATGATATGAGGTTATTTTATAATACATTATACGCATTAAATAGCAGAACAGAAAATTTGGGATTAACATAAGTCGGCTTTCGACATGGTGCAGGTTACCAAATATTTTGTATTGATTTGAGCAGAGATCATAGCAGTGATTGCAATTATCTTTCAAACCCACCAGATGGACAATTGAGGCTTTCTATTGATTTTGCGGAAGAGTTGAAGAAGGCTATTGTGGTTTTCGCAATGGGAGAATTTACAGCTGAATTGAACATTAACTCAAATAAAGAAGTATTTTGGAATAAAATGTCTTAAATAGCTTTAGAAAACAGGTGAATCAACCATGGATAACAAACGTTTCATTCCATTGTATGCTGTATTATTTGTAGCTGTTGTTGTGGAGACGGTTATATTGTTCATAAGTGTAAAGCGTAGCACTACTACCACGTGGAACCTCAAAAATTGCACGAAAAGTCTATGCTTCGACGATTGGCCAAACGGATCAAGCGAAAAATGGGATGCGGAAAATGATTATGATATTAACTGGATCAACCGGACACCGTCAAATCTACACTTCAACGTTCGACTCAAACCACCTAAAAGTCTTAAATGGAACGCACAGATGGTTTATCTATTCAACGTATTTGAACATTTGTTTATGAACTTATCGATACCTTATCAACACGGACTTATATTGGTACGATCGGCTGGTATTTATCGAGGATATACGTTCACCAACCATTATATGGGAGCAAGATTTATGAAACATCTCGCAACGTACGATTTGGATAAAGTGATTCGTCAACGATACATTGCAATCAATATTCGGGAAGCGTATGGAGAAATACGTGCGCAACGTTTATCTTCAAAAGGAAGTTGCTTATTGACAAAACCGGGTGGATGAGTTTCGACGTCAATGTGAAGCAACAGGCGACTATATCGACGGGCGATCGAAAGAGGAAGAAAATTTGCTCAAGGTTCAACGACGACGACAAGCAATTATCAAGGCGGTGGAATTTATAATGAAGAACGAAAACACTTTTAAACAGTCACTGTATGAATTATCATTATCATACCCTATGTTGTATGTTGATTATTATGAGGATATTATTAAGTTGTGTTATATGTTTGATTTGAAGTAAAAAAAACATAATGGTAGCCGATACCGTGTATACGGTGTAAAGCCATCTGATGATTCCTTTGGCAGGGATGAAATGTTTATATATACCAGTGTATTTCAATTTATTAAATCAGTTTACACTTTCATTCATCCAAGCTATGTTTCTCCACTTCAGTAAACACTTTGTACATGGTCATACTGGTCACTCTGCCAGCGGTAATTCACGTCTCATCAACGATTACAAGGCAAATATCTACGAAACGGTGTACAACGGCGATGATCACTTCAAGCGACAAGATAATCGGGTGGAGCACTTCAAAATATTCAACAAAGTGATTGGGTATCGAGGATGGACTGGTGAACCCGGCTGCATATTATGTGTGGTGACAGAAGGCAATGTAGTCATAACGGCATTCGTCTACGACCACCCAGTTCATGCACGTCAACGGAAATATCAACCGATGCATCAGTATGGTGCTAAACGGGTGGAAATGAAAATATTTACACCTTATATCTTGTGTGTGTATATGTGTATGTATATATTATACTTCATCTGTATTATTATGTATGTAATTTTCTCAATAAAGAAAAACAAAACGTAGCGGTAGCCTATAGCCGTCTGATGAGGCCCTTGGTACGGCCAAAACGTTTGAACTAGCAATATACATATATGTATGCTATATACATTAATTACATGTATTTCTGTGTACATAAGTATACGTATAGCAAGCCAACATCCGATTTAAAGTTATATGTGTGTTTATGTGTGTATGTATTTATTTGCATATAAATTTAATAAAGTTCACATATTTATACATGTATGCTAGACATATATACCTACACATATATACATACATACATCCACCAGTCCCAACACATAACTCACCACCACCACCGCCCACCGGTGGGGGGGCCAAACGCCCATTTAGCTGTAGTTTTGGCAACGTGCCAACTTGGTTGCTTTTCGGAAGTGGGAGAACTTCTGACAGGGGGATGATAAAAAACAGTGTACCACCTTTTAGGTATGACTGTAAATAACATATATGAACGTGTTTTCCAATCACCAAATAACGTGACGCTCCTACGGATGTGTTTCCGAGTCGAAAATTATACATTACCCTTATTATTGCGTTTCGCTGTCGAAAATAATGTGCCACCTATATGAGGATGTTTTCCAATTGAAAATAATGTATCCCCCCAGCTGACGTGTTTTTAGTCGAAAATAATGTACCAACCGTACAGCTGTGTTTCTTAGTCGAAAATAATACATCATCCATACGAATGCGTTTCCTGTGAAAAATAATGTGTCACCGTTACGGTTATGTTTATCATTCGAAAATAATGTACCAGCCTTACAGCTGTGTTTCTTAGTGGGAAATAATGTATCACCCTGACGGATGTGTTAAAATGTCGAAAACACTTCCAGAATTTGGGTTTGAATTATTAGGTTTTCAGGATTTGAATCCTTAGAAATTTAGGATTTGAATCCTATGCATTATATTTACGTATATATATGTGTGTGGTAATGGAGAGTATAATAAATCCTTAGGATTTGAAACCTTAAGGTATTAGGATTCATAGCATTTGAAACTTTAAAATTTTAGGATTTGATTTCTTGGGATTATATACGTATACACATATATGTTGCAATATATAGAGTGTGGTAAATCCTTAGCATTTCAGCATTTGAACCTTTACAATTTTAGGATTTGAATACTTAGGATTTTAACAATTATATAAGCGCACAATATGACCGTGCAACCTTATTTAGGTGGAGGGTCCAGAACCCCCATTGAGGAGGAGGTGGAGGTGGAGGTGGAGGGTCCAGAACCCCCATTGAGGAGGTGGAGGAGGTGGAGGGTTTAGAACCCCCATTGAGGTGGAGGTGGAGGAGGTGGAGGTGGAGGGTCCAGAACCCCCATTTTTCATCTACTAGTTATATGTATGTTTATGTGTGTATGTATTTATTTGCATATAAATTTAATAAAGTTCACATATTTATACATGTATGCTAGACATATATACCTACACATATATACATACATACATCCACCAGTCCCAACACATAACTCACCACCACCACCGCCCACCGGTGGGGGGGCCAAACGCCCATTTTCTATCTACTTAGGTCTATATGCAAGGAGATTGATTTCATCACAGCTTGTTTCATTACAGTGGGTAACTATCCTTAACGATTCAAACTAACTGATGCTACTAGAACAGCGGTAACAATAGAGCATCTAGTTTTTATATTATTCCTTGTCGAGTCTATTCCTGATTCTAACAAGAACAGGAGTTCGGAGCCCCAGGGTTCATCAGGCTACCTCTTGGGGGAGTATGACGACAACGCCCCGGGGAGGGGGGTCCGAAACTCAGAGACAAACCCATGTCGTCAAGTATGAGACTGTATAGATAAAAGCGTAAGATATTGATCAAAAAGACAAACATGATTAAGCATAAGATTGCGAAGGTGAGTGGTATATCTAAATTTTATTTACTAATGGATTTTGACTTTACCTAATGACATCGATTTTGGATAAACCTTTAAAGATATTGACAAGAAAGACATACTTGCTTAAGCGTAGGATTGCTATGAAAACGAGTAAATCTAAATTTTATTTACGAATGGATCTTGACTTACCCAACGACTTCAATTTTGGATAAACCCGTTATATATTGACCAGGAAGACAAACATGATTAAGCGTTGGATTGTTATGGAGAGTGGTAAATCGACGTGGACGCGTCCACATGCATGCTTCTCTTTCCTAGAATTCACAGACATTAAGTATATATAACTCTACTCAAACAATATACCGAGACCGATGGGTTGAATGCAGAAGCGTGCTATTGAGATGATGAAAAATTGTGTACATCGAAATGTTTAAAATGCTTAGCACATCATAATGCCAACTGTTTGCAAAACAAGATAAGTTAACACTGCTTTGCGTTCTTTATTGGAGCGATGCGTTGCTAGATTCGATATCACATGCATTGTTATTCGCTCGATTCGCGAAGTTCCTTAAGGAATCGAGCAACAGTTATTAGATGGCTAAGTGGCTTGAGTATGCAACAGTACAACCCGTGTTACAGCACACCATTTAGCCACACGCACTTAGCATATAAGTCAATCGCTTTGTTGAATGTTAAACAATTTTAATTATGCTGCAGACAAAATGACTCTATCTTCAGTGTCACCATTTCTAGAATTATATCACATGATTTTTAAATTTATTTGGACTAACGTTTCACCTACTAACTAAACTTATGTCTTACGACAATTTCTATTAAAATATCTTATTTAAAAAGGTATATTTTTAGTAATATATACTCATTATCCGGGTAATTAATTTTAGGGCTTCGGCCCTTGCCGAAATGCTCTCAGTTTTACTAGTTTCATATGCGCTACTATCGCACATGTATCAACCGTTTCAAACTAACACAGCAGCAGCAGATGAATTTAATAGTGGATTAGAGGTAGGGTTTCAACCAATATTTTATTATATCTTTCTTAGGTTCATTCTAACAAGTTCGTATTAGAGTCAAAAATATGATAGTTAAAAATTGGTCTATCGCATAATTAATTGCATTGTTATGTACGTAAATTCGCATATCATTTTTACCGTAAGTGGCAGCAATTATTAAATGGATTTGGAAATTGTAATATAGCGGATGTTATAAAATATAGCTATTATCGCCTGGAACAAGTTAGTAATATTATGTTTTTGTGATATATTTAGTGTTCATTCAATTTTTACTCATAGTCGTTTTTATTATTGAAAAATTACTGCTACAATTAGCCCACAGCCTACGAATCATCATGATCAAGGTCCATGTATCACGTGATAACCGGTGAGGGGGGTCGGCCTTCGGCCTCCAAGGGGGGAACGGTTAGCCGGCCAGCGCGCGGCGAGAGATGGGGTAGAATACCGAAATGTTTTAAAAGTTCATAATGCTTTTACTTTCCAATTTCCCTTTTAATTATGATTAATTTTTTATTTTGCTAAATTTTCCCAGCTGTTACTAAGATGTTTTTTAATTTTTGCAATTTATGCCCATTTTCTCTAATCTTTTTACAATTTTTGTCAATTTTCGCGAAATTTCGCTGTGTCGGGGTTCAGGAGGTGCGGATTAGAGGTGATAACGGACCCAATTTTTTCAGGGCCAGCCCTGCCAAAATGGGTTCGCCGTCAGCCCGGCCGAACTCTTCAAGAGCGGACTCGAAAGCCTTCCCGGCCTGATCAAAATCTGAGCAGGTCTGACCTGAAACGCCCGAAGCAGATAACATGCTTAATGCGGCGTTCACAGTTATAATGTCCCCGCTGTTTCGAACTTTTGTCCTCCCGTAGTCGCGACTCTACCGTATAGACAGTCAGAGTCACACCCATACCGTAAATAAATTTCTGGGAGTGTACGACACACCCTTATCTATTATAGATTTTGTTGACGGTGTTGTACGCACCCTAATCTACGAATATCTCGCGAATCAACAGTGAGAGGCACTGCCGGTAGGTAATTCGACGTATTTAGTCAGTCTGCTGCCTAGTTTTGTTTTTAATTTCGATAATTGTATCTATACCATATACATGTTAAAGTGTTCATGCCGCACATCATCAATAAAATTAGAAAGCAGGCACTGTGTGCATGACACCGTCCAAAAGTGGCAATACCCCGAGCTAGCTACCCTTGGAAAAAGTTTATAAAAGCAAGGAGCTGTCGACAGTATGACTGACACTGTTCCAGACGTTGGGCACATTATAGCTTGAACGCCAAACAAAATATAATGTCAGTAATTTCATAAAATAAATAAATCTATAAACATTTTCTATACCAAATTCTAAATGTTGAACTGTTATTGTATCTGTTTGTTATTGTATTTAGCTGTTATCGTCATTTTTAATTGAAAGCAATTTTAAACTGAAGCTATGAAATAACAGCATATGATGACTCGACAAAAAATGTTCTATTCCATAACTTGGGACAGGCGATGAAGTCATATTTACATATGTTCGTGCAATACTAACATAGATGCAATTGCAAACATAGATAATTGCAAAAATTAAAATTACATTGATATTCTGTTCTACCTGGCTCAGCAGTTCTTATCTAGACCAAAAAACATTTAGCTGAACTTAAGCCAAACCTGCATCCAATTTTTAATAAAATCCCCCTGGACTAGCAATCCGAATACATTGGAACGTTAACAGTTCAACATACATCTAAATAAACTAGATCTTAATTACACTTTCCAAACCAAAATAGACAACCAAACTACAAAAGTACTGTTAGTAGTACATACACAGACAAAATTCAACCTACCGATGCCATAGCGGCACCATTTGCTGAAAGATTGCGTTCAATTTTAAAAAAGCGAAAACATTTTGATCAAAATTTGCCACTATATATTCACTAAGGCATATTTCAAGATTTAGACATATTTCGCGGCGAAACCTGGGAACAGTGCGTCTATCAATGAAACAAAATTTTTCCAGCACTTAAACAGGCAATATACAACCAACAGAGGCCTTAGCGATACCAGTTGCTGAAATATCACGTACAACTTTAAAAAGTGAAAAATTTGAGAAATAAATTATCCTTTGATGAGTACAGCATATTTTAATCAGGATACAGATTTAGCTATTTCAACGGCGAACCGGGAACAGGCGTCTATAATAAAAGAATTTTTTCCGCAAACAAAAATAACTCTACAATCTCCGCAGCCCGTAGAATGACCAGTTGCTGCAAAACGCTGCAACTTTACCAGGAAAAACAGTTGTTCTTCACTATATGGATTCACATAAGTTTTCAAGATTTGGACTATTTCGCCGCGAACGGGAACAGTGAGTTATAAATGAAAGAAAATTTATCTGAAAATTCAGGTTTTGAAAACAGAATTAACACTCCACATACTGCATAGTTTTGAAACATTTTATGGAACGGCGACTGCAACAACAATAATTAACAAAAATAACTTTGGAATCTTTGAAACGCGTGTTGACGCGGTGCAAAACACTGCTTGCACGCAAAACTCTAGTTCGTTTTATGGATCAAAGTACAGCAGGACAAAACTCCCCTGGGGCCAAAGAACCCCTGAGGGTTTTAATACGGCCCCTGAAATTCCACACCCCTGCTGACCCCGGCCACTCACCTGAGACCTCGGCGCGTCGGCACGTATGCCGTATGCCCACCGTATGCAAGTGTACGTATATGTATCTATTTTTCACACTGCTTCACCCGATTCGGTCCGAAACAATTGCGCACGCTATTTCAGATCAGATTCGAATCGGATTGAATCGAATGCAGTGTGCACACTCCTTATAAAACATACTTCTGATTCAGATTGGGCGTAATGTGAACACTCTTAGTCAAACCGGGATAGCTTGTCTTCGAGTTCGCGCATTAGTAATACCAGTTCGCAGCTGTTGCTACCATGCTAAAGAATATTCACAGCGAACAACAATACATGCACAAACGTTCAGTACAAACCAAGGTCAGTTAATAGTGTAATCATTCGTGTGTAATACGCACTCATTTAGTTACATGCGCAATATGAATTCTTATTTGTTTTTGAAAGAGGACAAGCGTAGCGAACGGAGTTTTCTAAAATGACGCTTAGTTATGCAAAACATTGTTAGAACTATAGAAGTAGGGACTTTGAATAATTGTTGCTACGGAGCTACCGCAGTGAAACGAATAAAAGCGTTCAATTTGTCAAAAATTATTTTTTAACCGTCTATGGCGGTCATAAAACGTCACTATATTGATGTATGTTTTCAATTTTTCTTCGATTACAATAGAATTTGGTTGTGCACCTAGCTTTGCTGCTTGCGCTGATTCAGTGATTTCTTAACAAATTTCTGACAAAACCGACACGAATTGGAGACTTTTCGGTTTTGTCATTTAGGGTCCCCAAACATTTCAGGTTACAACTTTTGCAAGACACGACGGATACGGAATCCTCAAATCGAGACATGCAACATTGATTTTTGCTCTAAAAAGTGAAATTTTCGAAATTTTAACAAATTTACTTCTTTATTGCGCTGAATAATGGTTTTATAGCATAGATATCCATGGTTGGCCGGAGGCACGCATAAAATTTTAGAAAGAATTGGAGATATTTGGCAAAATTGTAGAAAATTAGCAAAAATTGGGGAGCACTTTAGAAATATTTTGGGAATTTGGCTGAACGTTCTTGCCATAACCCCACTGCCCTGCCAAACTGTCTATCCTCCTGAGCAGCGAGTCCTTGAACCCATACATGGTCATGGTACTTGCCTTACATGGTCGTTTACGAAGTTAAACACATCGATGTCATTGCTCAAAACTTTAGTGAGTATGTTATTAAATTTTTGAGACCCTGTACTGGGAAAACTCTTGTATTTAGTCAACCACGATGAAGGCTAAATGGGTCTATAGATCTTTGGGCGTTACTGGCATAGCGTTATATCATTAAAGAAGGGACGCTCCGGAGTGGAATCAAGCCAGTAAATTATAAGACTAGTACCTTAGGTTCGTCTAAGACTCGGGTATCAGGCCTCACATATCGATGGCTAGACCATCTGTATATAACTTATGCCCCTTGGCTTTGCTTTGTCCGGTACTCATGGTGCTGAATGCAGTAAAAGTAAAGGCATTTTGCATTGCATGCATCAAATCTCGCAAGTGCTAGGAATAAAAAACGTGAAGATGGCACTTCAAATCAAAATGTTTCTTAAATGTTGTAATTATTGTAATTGATAACTTTCAAGACATTTTGTCATAAGAGGAAGAAATAAAGATCCTACGATTTGGAGTGTGTTATAATAGGTACTGCGTTGCCATTAATGCCTCGTCAGTGCACTTTTCGTATTCTGAGACATGAAAAGAGGTTCAATAAGCTCAGTTTGGAACCTAGCAACAGTCACTAAGTGAAACAAGTCGTAGTTGCTCCGTTACCCTAACTGCCTGGGTAACAAACTAATGTGTCAGTTTTCCCTATTATTGTCCTATCGTCTCAACATTTCGCTTCGAGCTTTTTTAAAAAACCCAGCCCGAAATTTTCATCCCAGGTCCGAAACCCGGCCCGACCTGCAAGAAAAGTGCCGGGCCGGACCTGTTTCAAGCCGGGCTTCGGACAACTTCCCATCTATTTTGCGGATGGCAGGCCACTTGCAAGGGGATGGGCTTCGGCGCTTTTCGGCGGAAGAGGCCTAACGCCGCTACCGTCCTAAGAGCATGTATGCTAAGAACATTTGTGCTGTATAAATATGGAACGAATCAGTATTGCAATTCTGAAGTTAACGGAAAATTTAGTACACTATATTGGTTAGAAGCTGACTTTTAACCCGATTATTTGAAGACAAAGACGTTAGTTAGATGATTCTAATACTTTTTTGTGTACTTAACTGCATAATATGAGTTAGAGAAACACAATAAATGAATTTTCAAAATATTTATGCTCAAATTACTAACTATGAAATGCTAGCCAAATCGATCACTAGAGAGCCATGTTAGAGAATATAGTAACAATGTTACGTATGTTCTATAGGTGTCCAAAGTTCGTTGGCTCCGGAGGGTAGGGTAAAGGAAGATGTTTCCTGCGAGATTAGATCCGTGGGGGTGGTAAATTTTTAAAATTTCAGGAACTCGCAACTTTTCAGTTTTGCAAAAATTTTCCCGACATGGTCGGAACGTTGCCAGTTTTTGCTAAAATTTTCCTCGATTTTTACGATTTGTGGTAATTTTTCACAAATTTAAGCTTATGTTTAGCAATTTTCTGAAAGTGTTTCACACACCTAGAGTGGAGCACGCAATGCGGAGATGCTGAGCCTTCCAGCTGTGTAAATATTGTTTGAGGGGAAGGGTTCGGCCCGCAGGGGTAACATCCAAATGGACACATGTGTTGTCTGATCGTACCTTAAAAGTGGGTTTCCATAAGCATGAATTTTGGTGAAGTCCACACTATAATCAGAGAGCCAATGTACTATGAGCATTCGAATTTAGTCAATAACTTATCCTAAGTTTATTGAACTATATATAGCCGTAGAATTAAAATCTGATCTTTCCTATTCAAATATCAGCTGAATACGATATTTGAATAGCCCAATAAGACGATTATACGTTCTTTTGCAACAATGGATGGCCTCCACGTGGGCGCAAGCTTGAACACACACTTCGGTTGTGCGGCAAACAATCCATCAGGGGTCTTGGAAAAGGAAGCGAAGACAAAACTGTAGATTTCGTCGACGTCAACCTGCCGGGACCCAACGGAGAGAACAGAAGCCAGCCTATCTCGAACTCTTCTGAAAATCTGCTTGGCAAGGACCCCCTCGGTCCGAAAACATCTTTTTTAGCCTTAGCACCAGACACATGGTGTGTCCGGTGCGAATTCGTCTACGAACAATCCATGTAAACCCTGTGCCAGTCAGAAGAGGAAAGTAGAGGAGAGGCTAAGGTTACCCGGAAATGAAGGAGCAACGTCGACAAAGAAAGAAATCAAAGCGAATGGAAGGCAAGACGATCCAAGATCAATCAACAGGCCAACACAAATATCAACACACAAAGACAACGCAACAGGTAGGAAACAAAAGTAGTCACCTGGAACCTACAGGGTATATCCATGAGTGAAAACAATCGTACCAGGCAGCGGTGGGTGTGTAAAGTCGTTGAAGACCAATGGTGGGAAATCGTCCTTATAACGGAATTAATAGCAGAAAGTAACGATATAATATGGCTGGGAGATGCACAGGAGGACAACAGGATGGCGATTGTACACTCGCTACGGACAGGGGTGATTCTTCGCTGAGAAATGCTAGAGGTCTGGATTGCAGGAAAAGAAAGAATGCATTTCCCAACAAGAACAACGACGGTGGTTATCGACAACCAGCAATCTCTCAGTCCCAGTAATGAATTATTGATCATTGGAGGTGATCATAATTGCCAAATCAGCTCGGACTATCAACGACCGGGTGTCTGCGGGGGATTCGGTCTGAACACAGCAACGAACGACGCCGGAGAAGATCTTCTACAATGGTGCGAATCTCATGGCTTGGCATATGCCAATAGCTTCTGTCAACATGAGAATTGGGGAATGAGTTCAACCGAGCATGGGGTCGATGGTAAGAACTGGATGATTTTTTGGTGAAACAAAGCCAGCGCCACCTTCTGGTCAAAGCAATGCAAACGAACGCGGAGATTGTTCTTTCAGACCATAAACCAAAGCAATGGTGATTAGGAACAAATACCGACACCACCGACAACAAATGACGTCGAAAGCCCCAAAGGTAAACTGGGAAAAACTAAGCAGCGAGGAAACGCGCATTCAATTTGAAAGGAAAACTGCGAGGCTGTGGACACAAAACCAACGTTAAACAATGCAAGAATCTCATATCGAATACGCTCACCGATGCTGCTGTCACAGTGTGTCGTTTGAAGAAGCGTGACATTGCAAACCCTTGGACGGTCGGAAAAGAAGATCAACTTCGAGAAATGCATGAAGAAATCAGTACCCTAGTCATCAGAAACAGGGAGCGAACAGAACAACGAGCAACCAGAGCACGTGGAGCGACAACGCAACATCAACGCAACAAACGATGGAAGAGCTACGAATGGCCAGGAGCAGGATGAAGAATACGCTCAGGAGAGAGGAACGTGAATGGTGGGATGAAATCATAGAGGAGTATGAGAGAGCCAGTATCAATGGAGACCAAAGCAGAGTATATAGAGGCTTGCGCAGGCTGGGTACACAGGTCCAAAACGCAAGACGGCCTCACACGATCACCACAGATGCATTCAAGATGCGTTTGAACAAAGTGGTGGAACGTTGTTGCGACACTGACCCCGCAGAAATAGGGACGGCAGTAGAAAATGTCCCGGATGTGCGTATGAATCCAGCAGCGCAGGTTGCCAACGCCGATTTATACCGCATACCTAGCAGGAAGAAAATTTTAAGGGAAATGAAAAGAGCGAAAGACTCCGCTCGAGGGAAGGATTGTGTGGCTTCATCAACAGCGCTTGCGAATCAATACGACACGAAGTGGTCCATATGATTCAACGGCTGTGTACAACGGGAACAAACAATTGGGAGACCTCTCTTAAGGTGAGACAAATGAGGCCCATGTCAACTTTAGGGGTGGAAGTATCATGCATGCCATGCCGTTCTCGATATACTAAGCTTGCGCCTTAGTCTTAGCCAAAGCTAAGGTCCTATATGAGCCATATACTAAGCCTAAGTCGGCGGCTGCTCCGAACCCCAGCTCTAAGCCGTTCTTTTTTCTAACGTTGTAACGTCCGGACCCTAAAGCTGACATGGCCTACAAATGATTCCACTGTATAAAAAGGGCAACAAACATGACCCGAACAACTATCGGAGTGTGTGTCTACTTGCAACGGGCAGCCACATACTGGCAAGGCAACTTGCTTACCGCCTCCGTTAGTGAGGCAGTACAAAGTACCTGGTGGACGACAACCAAAGCGGCTTCCGCCCGGGACGGTGAACTGTAGATGCAACCCAGATATTTGGAAGGATCAACGAAGATGTTACAGACCTTATAAAACGGCACCAGCAGCCGAACCCCGTGGACCCCACATCAGCCAAGTGCCTACCGCTCGCTTGCTCGACCTGCGGAAAGCATACCCCAAAGTAAACAAAGCCGCCCTCTGGCAATATATACTACGACGATATGGTCTCGACAGTCACTCCCTTGATGTCATCACCGACCTTCACGAAACCACACAATGTCAAGTAACAAGCCTCGGCAGCGACAGCGTAGGTTGATACCCTGAAAGGGGCTTACGAGAACGCTGCCCTACGTCGCCAGTCTTGTTCAGCATCCTTCACCAGGTAGTAATGCGTCAGGCTGAAGACAAACGTCGAATCAACGCCACCGAAACTGGAGGACAGGTCGGAATAAACTGGAGATGGGTCCCAAGAAACAATTTTCCAGGTGAGAACCTAAGGGAGAAGTACAGCAGCGACGCAACATCAGTGGAGATATCCATGTCCCTATTTGCAGACGACACTACAACTGTGAGAGACGGGACAGAGATGGAGGATGAGGTAAACGCGGTAAAGGAGGTTATGGCAACGTTTGAAAAGAAGACTAATAAGGAAAAAATGATCGATTTCGGCTCGACACAAGGAGGTGAAATAAGAATGCTCGGCAGTTGGATATCGGCGGGAGCAGATGTTCGGAATCGGATTCGAAAGGCCGGTTTGGCTTGGGCCCGAGTCAAAACCAGCTTCAGAAATCGCGAATGTCAAAGAAACGAAGGGTAATAGTCGTTGATGCGTGCGTCGGCAGTGCCCTCCTCTTCGACTGTGCGGTACGCACATGGTTTAAGAAAGATATAACACGACTCAAAAGTTTCCAGAATAAATGCTATAGATGGGTGTGGAACAACGGGCAAGAACCCCCAAATGCAACGAGAGCGCAAAACCAAGCAAGATGTTAGAAATGAAAGAGGGACGAAGTCGGTGCAATGGAAGATTGAAACACGATGCTAGGAAAGGCCATATTTTAAGGATGGACAACAACCGTCTGACGAAAATAGCTGTACTAGGATGGTACCAAAATTTGGAGAACACCAGGAAGAATAAAGGTCAGAAACGAAAAACCGTGCTATATTATAAACGACTGTTGAAAGAAGCAAATATTGACTGGACTGATGCAGGACGCCTAGCACACGATAGAGTCAAATGATAAAACAGTGGACCGACCACCTGACAAAATAGGAGAAACAACAGGGAAACCAATACCATGGAGAAAAGCTGAATCGAAATTCAGTGATGTCAAACGATGATCAACTCTCATGCAAGTTTCCAGGATGTGTAAAGGTTTGCAAGATTAGGGCTGGCCTAGGCATACACAAATTGCGAATGCCTTTGGAAACGATCAGAGCGCCATGTTCACATGCCCATTTTGAGAGACTTTCCGGTCTGAGAACACCATGAAAAACCACGCCAAATCTTACCAAAAAACGCTGTGCGACGATACAGGGACACGAATATGTGGTATCTGTCTTGTATCCAAGACAAATTTTGCGAAGCACATTCGGATGTGCACGGCGTGCGAGGGTGACGATCTAGCCAGGGGTATGTTGCGGCACTTCGTCCGTGCCAGGACTTACAAGGCGAACTATTACTTATGCCCCAATAGTCACCTACCGAGGGCGGCGACGAATCGGTCAAGAGATCACACAAAATGCCGTGGACGAATCGAGGTGGAGAGGCATGCTCCTACGGAGGCGAACGCCTAGAGATGATGATGATGAGATGATAATGACGACTATACGTTGTAAAATTTTTTGGTCCGCGTTAGCGCATCAATTTCCGTTGCACCTGGGCGCCAATTGTGAAATTTACTTAAGTTTAAACATAAAATCAATGGTTTGGCTCCCACGTTTCATTGTAGAATGTATACACGAACATTTTTAATAAGTGATATTTAGTATATCGTGTTAAATTTTATGTCCTGTGATTTTTTGATAACCAATTGCTGTTTCCAGTTTATAGTGCTACTGACTGTTAAATTCGGGGCTCAAGAAATCCTAAGGGGCGTCATGTTATATCGTTAGGAAAAATAACAGCTCAGAACGCGGCTTTCGGTGTTGCCGCTAGCCTCCAAACTTTGGCTTCGGTTTAGTATATGTGTCATATATAATTACCGTAGCGTAGGCTAAGGCTAAGGCCTTAGTATATTGTGCACTGCATGGGAAGTATTACAATTACGCTCTTCGGGATTACTGGGGATCAATTTTGGTTAACATTTTTGTTCACTCTTGCTCGACAGAGAAGTACATACACTCAGATATGTGCATGCCAATATAAGGGCCATAAAACTTTAATCTCCACTATATAAAGTCATCAAACTATAAAATTAGCTGCACCCGCTTAAACTTGTGCGAATGATAGCGACTGGTTGAGTTTTGTTGTTTTGCGTGGAAACTAAAAACTAGCCTTACAATTTTTGGTGAAACCTTCGCATTTTGGGGCAATAATATATTTCGACTATGTTTTCGTCAAAATTGAAGTTAAGGCTGGTCGATGCAGCCTTGGCTAAATGAAAACAGAAATAGTGTCTTCGCTGTGGGTTGTGCATCGATCGATAAGAATGGCACCGTCAGTTTAAATGCTTCTTTTAAGAATTAATGTTTGCTCAAATCTAGTGTTTGGCGTATGACAACACTTACAGTATAATACTCGAATTATGAACGTGTTGTATCTTCAATTCTTATGAAACAAAAAATTTCTCAAACCATCGAATAAATACTTGAGATATATTGGAACAAAGACAAAACAATAATTATGGCTTACCAAGGGTACAAACGTATCAGCCCATTCTGACAAATCTCGCGGAAATAAAACGTCGATCGGATCACAAAGTAGTTCAAATACAAAATCACTTTCCGCCGGAGCATAGGGGCTCAGCGATGGACGCGACGCATGTTCAATGGTCATTTGACGTATTGCACTGTTCGGTCCACACTCTGTGCGAAACGGTTGAAAAGGATAGGTTTGAACTTTGGACGAGGTACGACGTGTTGATTCGTAATTCGCTGTTGCTGGATTACGAGATGGATATTGTTGACAGTTGCAACGGTTATATTCGCTCAGTATTAAAGCGCTAGTTATAATAGCAGCAATTACAACGGGTGCTTGGCACATTTTTACTGTTTTCTAATGCCTGATATTGCAAGTTATTTCACTTTGATTCAGGCGGCATCGTGAAAACACTCAACAGCCGAGTCAGTGCTATCAGCAACTTCATTACTGCTATAACTGAATGGTGTATTTTTCAACACATCCTTTGGCAAAATATAGAGCTGTATAAAACTGAGATAAAACAAATTACTGTATAATATTTTTAAATTTAGTTCGCAATCAGAGTGAATTTGTTAATAAACCACACACTTATACATTGGTTCCCGCATGGTTTACCGTAGTAAAAGATCGTCCATTTATTCTAGAATATGTGGACTCGATGCACTGTTGAATTCAAAGGCTAACATACCGCATGCTCTTCCTGAGTTATTATCAATATGGGTGAGTCTTGCCTAAGGTTCGCTAATGGACAGTAGTAGCTATTGTATTAATTGAGATGCGGTACAAAATAGGTAAAAATATCACGACTTTAAAAATAATGAGTTATCAATTTGAAATTTACTGCAGCAATTTCAAAATTCTTACAAATAGTAATATCATAACAATGAAATTCATGTCGGTTTACGAAAAGCTTTATAACTTATAACAACTTTATTTTATTAATTAGATAAGTATTTAATTAATGAAATTAGATTTTTTTCACATTTGACAAAATTAATGCTAATTTTTGTCCGTCCTTCAACAAAATATGCAAAATTATTTACGGAGCTAGTGTTTGGAAGAATAAAATTATCTCAAATAAATTGCCCGTTTTGGCCCAAAATCCGTTGTTGGTTAGAAATCAAACAGCCGGTGCTTCTGAATTTCTTCAAACGGCGCGTTTTAAAGTTATATCTCTGCATGAATATTTGTTTCTACATAACTTTCACATGCATACTGTTGACGGGGAGAGGTTGCACAGCATCTTGCTTTAGGATAAATAATCTGAATTTGCTGTTACTGCAATGTAAGTAGGTTCTCGTTTAATGTATTGCGCTCAGGCTAAAAACATGCCGAAATTTCCCTTGACACTTTTATGCGTGAATAGCAAGTTAGTCAGAGGATTAAAAATTTACTCATTGCAATTCGTGAAGCATTAGCGAATATAGAAGAAATATCGATGTCAGAATCTAATAAAAATGAAATTAACGTAAATGCCAAAAGCACATTGCACCCAACAAAGAGACCATGCTAAGTAACCTACTTTATGTCAGATATTATTTATATAATACTAGCATTTAATTAATGATTAGGCTATAAAAACTTGGTTTAGTAGAGAATCATGAACTACACGTTCAATTTATGAACAAAATTGGTTAACTTTTTGAAACTTGTAAGAATTCAAACAACACTAAGGGAAACGACATATATGCATCAAATATGAAAATTAAGATAATAATAAATTCATTTTGAGTAACAGACATCTCTACGTTTACGGAACGAAATTTCTAAGTTCGAAATATGGATTGATTTATATTGCCTAAGATCTTCATTCTAACGATACAACGTTCGGTCCCTAAAAGTGACATGGGTCTAGCTTTCAATGTTGTCAAACCAGCGACAAATGTATGAAATACTCTATACTACGCAGAATGTACGGTGCACAGCTGGTAATAGGAATATATTTTTGCATGGTTTATCTGCATAAACAGTGGATGAATCGTTGGATGCCAATTTGGCTGTAATGTTTTCGAATATGCAAATGTTTTACGGTTTCAAATTTTCTACACTTTATCTAGGTATACTTTGATGTTTCTTAAACGGAGCATATTATATAAACAATCAAGCACAGATTAGTACAGATTAATAGGCATCAGATCTAGTCAAAGGCCAACCTTTTAAAAGCCTAAATAAAATAACTATAATTCCGTAAAGATCAGTTGACAATAATCACTATTTTCTTAAAAAAAATGTACGACTTTAAATTAGCAAGAATAATAACGCTATGTAATAATATTTTATATGAAACCTAATGTAATTGTTTTATCAACCTTATGACTGGCTTTTTCAGTTAAACTCCGAACAATTTTATAAATTAAACTATTAATTTTTTGCTAATCCGTTGTCGTTTGTCAGAAAACTATTTTAAGGTTTCATTTGAAATTGCCGTAGCGTTATAAATAAATTTTAGTACTATAATTATAATTATTTATTATTTTCTCTACTTTTATTTTTATTGTGTTTGCAGTGTTCGGTAATTTCTTTTTAACTCATTCATTTTTAATTTCATAGTTCTTTTATTTCCGTTGCTATTATATAAACAAACCAATTATTTAAACAAACGGAATGTATTCCAAGAAGTAAAGCATACGACTGATTCTGTCTTCCACTCTTGCTGATTCTTGACACGTTTAATGACAGTTTGGTGTATTTTGACTCAAATACTTCATCATATATCGCAAGATACGGGATGAGTCAATAAGTGCACGGAATTTCTCAAATGCAGTATGAAAATATTCTGATTTGCATTTTCTGTTATAAAAATCGCAACATACTGTTATAAACTTATGTTTGCAGGAAAATAACAGAAATTTATAATATGCCGGATTAACGTGAACGCGACATAAATCCAATAGGTAGGTACACTGTGGTGATGTTTTATGTGGTTTTCAGGTGTTTAGCTTGCCAAAGCATATATTACTTGATTACAATAACGCTTCGATGATTAGCTAAGAAAGTAAGTCTTTTTGGTGTATAGGCGAACGAACGAAGCGTTAGAAAAAATGCCTATATGAAAGTCTTATGCAGCGTTCACAGATAAGTGATGTTTCTGCGAACGCCGCAATACGGTGGGGATGTTGAAACAAGCCACAGCACAGCCGATTGGCTCGCACAAATCAGTTTGGATCGCAAAACTTTTTTGCAGCGAGTGATGCCTAGTACAGTTAACATTTTGAACCACTGAATGGAAAATTTCAATATTAGATAGATTAACACGGTTATCAAAACTAAACTGGATCCAAATATTATTTTCTAAATCGCTGCCGCGAATGCCTAGCTCTTGCTTTCAAGGCCTACCTAACGAGCCCAATGTCACAGTATCCTACAACACGCCCACCCTATATGGTATGTTACACCGCGCATTATAGCGCACCTTAGTGGTTCGGTGGGGTCAAACCGCTGAATATTCAAAGAAAATACCGCACAATTGGAGAAATACGTCATAAAGATTAAAAAATTCAATTTACAACAGCTAGTGCCTTATCTTGAGGACAAAGCGCGTCAAATATTGTTATTGCCGCTGAAAAATACATAGAGGTTACATATATTATGCACAATTATATTGTCCATATTAACTATCCTCGCTACTATGAGTCAGTTCCAGTTACATATAAAGTGCTAAAACACGCACGCATGTTATCGTAAATTATGAATATGAATATTAGAATTACGCAAATAATTGAGTTTAGAAAACGATGAGCTCCAATAAGCTGCGATAAAAATGCATTTTTCTGACAGCGGAAATACGCAAGATACCCCATGGTACGCAAGATACGCCATATTTCCGCAAGATACGAGGAAATACGCAAGATACGACATATTTCAACATGAACTGTCCTGGGTTTCATTTTCCCCCTTAAATGTCTGTATGGCTCTGTTGCAACTCAAAAGCAAACACAGCCACTAGCCGGATGGTTTCACTCAATATTTTCTTCGCGAAATCAGGCACTCTATTTGTTTCCCTCTCGCCTACATATTCGAACAATCGTTAATCAGTAGAATACTTTCAGATATTTGGACTCACGCTGATAACTACTTCTCCATAAAAGAGACCCAAGAGACCCATCAAATTACAGACCTGTTTCTATTAGTTTCAAACGTGTGCAATGTAATGGAGCGACTTATAAACAACTCCTTACAATCTTTTATAAAAACATGACATTTTATCATCGAATCCTCCAAGATTTATTTCTATCCACCGAAACCCCAACTTCTCGAAAGAGTACATGAATGGGTAAGAGCTGTTGGCTCCACCATGGCTGTTTATAAGGTTTATGGAAAAATTACTCAAAAAGAAAGCTAACACTTCAGTTTTCCACTACAAATTTCCTTCATGCATTATAAACGTCTGGAATAAACTTCCTATTTATGTTCTTGCAACCTCTTCAAATTCAAAACATTCAGGAAGGAACATAAAAACATAAGTTTCGGAATCTTTCTAAAATACGATAGAAACCCACAACTCAAATGTTAGTGCAGACCTTGCTCTCTTTCTGTTTCATAATTATTAGAATTATATATAGATCGCTTTAGTTATAAACTGTTTTAACGCATTCGGTAATCATATTATGTGTTATCAGTAATCGAAGATTGCTAAGCCATTGCCCAAAATTTCGGACTTGTTATGACGGCCTTAAGGCCAGAGTAATCCTCGTTACACTGATATTTCGGCTGCAGGTATAGTTACTTAATAATGTTATTGTCATTGTTATTGTTGTATAATTATATCTTACGGTTAGAAGGTTAATTGGATAGCCTAAGCTGAGCCGATATTGACCTGTTAAATGGAACAATTTTTATAGACAGCACACCACAATAGTTAGACAAAATCTGGGAAGAAAATTCTCATACTATTAATTGTCAATTTCCGACACATTTCACTTAGTAGTGATACACCAGGTTCAAAAATTGCTTGTAGTTGCACTTTACTGATGACTCTCAGGTCGCGCCAGAAGTTCTGCAATTTCTTGCAGTTTTCTGTTAAAGCTTTATGTCACAGCTTCGCCTGGTACTTTACATTTCAAGCGTACACGAAAAATGTTTCAATTGCCGTCGTATGAAGGCTAATAAAATGAGCTTACTTATTTGGAAGCGAAATTCTTTGAACTCTTTAACCTTACTAAGCCTCGTAAATCCTAGGAACCATACAATGCAGAGCGGAGACGTTTAAGCATGTGGCGTAACGAAATATTAATATGATGACATTTATAAAACGAATCACGTTTATTAAATGGTTGAGTATTTGAAGATACACTACATTTTTCATATTTATTTTGAAATCTAAACCCATTTTAATTTTGTCATTACGATTATATTGCGATATTTCTAGTATAGATTCGTACTAAATAATCACCTGAGTTTATCTTATTTCGAATCCCAAATGATAAATGAAATACATTAAAATGTTGTTCAGGTTTTGAGCGTTTATTAAGTGTATGACTAGCATGTTCTGTCACGTCAAAAATACGTTAATATATATTAAAAACTTACCAGCCGCATCTGATTTGTTTCATGTGTTGCTCATAGTAGTTAATGCACAACTGTGAATAAACCAAAAGCGAATGTTCATTGTTTTGAGCCTTAAATTACAATACTTGCACTCACGCAAATATAGTGTATTTTTACAAAGAAATATATATATATATATGAAAGAAAATAACATAAAATAAATCCATGCGCTAATAAATATAAGTAAACAAGAGCATGGAAATCTAAAAATAAACATATACACACACAAATAACTGTAAAAATACACACGAACTTTATTAAAACACCATTATAACAATCATAGTAAATCCTTGATTATATGTATTGCAAAAATCAATGCAAATCCAGTGTAAGAGTAAAGATTCTGTGTATATAAAAATATTCGAAAGAATTATTGGTAAAAAATAGTTATAATCAAAAGCTACGTCTACTTTGCATGGCTCTTTTAAATGTGTTGCTATAACGTGTTAACATTCAAAGCTTTTAAGAATTTTAAAAAGTGTTTATTTAAATTACAACCATCAATATAACGTTATACGGTCGAATGAACCATAAATGTATCGATTTGTACTTTGTATAAGGTTTCGGGATAACGTTTAAAAACATCTATTTGCTAAGATAATACCTAGCCTCATCTTGTACCTTGCTTACGCTTTCCTTCAAAGCGTTTCTGGGGGCTTCACAGTTGGTCTAATATACTCATATAATAAAATTAAATCACATATAATGTTCAAAATATACATAAACTAACACTAAGTTCTAGACATTGATTATATTTCTATCGTCTATTATCTTCGTGATATTTGCAACAGCTCGAGATATTTTTTAAAAAATTATAAGTTAGTCAGTGTCATAATAATGATTGATGTACTAACGCTATTACAAACAATAGTGTGCTTTGTCATCTGCTTTGTTATGCATTATCTGGGGTACTTTTATTTGTAGTGAAAGGGTAAAACGTACATTTGATGCGATCAACTTTTGATAGCAGCGACTAGATACTAAAGGCTAATATTGGAAAGCAATACTTAACTGTTGCGGGGTTATGAGTAAAACTAGGACTGTTCAATGGAGGCCTATTATAGTGCAAATATATGTAAAAATTTAATATTTGTCGCAGTGCCATGTACTGTAGCTTGTACTAGATTTTCCGTACCACCTTGCGATACATGCTGTTTTATAACTTTGGTTTCTCCAGTGGTTTACATAAATTCCATTGAATGCCAAGAACACCTTATCATTTTATAATAGTTGGTCTGATTTACATAAATTTTTGTACGGCATCGAACATTCCGAATCGGTATATATACAATAGTTGTAGTATAGCCAAAAATACGCGTGAAATCAACACAACCATCCATATAAATTCATGAATAGTCATTTCAACTGGTTTGCAACATAGATACCTCTGCGTACAGACGTTCGGACGCGCGCATTTAATCATATGTTGTTTTAGAAAATAAGTTTTCAAGGATTTGGCTATTATGTCAGGTAATTTGCATATGATGAATTGGTGAACTAGACAAGAAAACCTGGCATTGCACGAGTTTGCTTCAATAGGGTTTGCTACATCGAAATCGTATTGTTAAATCTCTTAAGGCGTGTTCACACGCTCAAACTTTTTGCTCAAATTTTGAGCTCAAAATTTGAGCTCAAAATTTGATCAAATTTTGATCAAAATTTGACAGTAATTTTTAACGAAAAATTGCGATATTTCAAAATTTGAGAACAAAATTTGAGCTCAAACTTTTTCAAGTAATGAATCTCGTCGATGATTGGCTACAAGAATATCCTTGAAAAGTTTGAACAGTGTTCACACATTCAAACTTACAAAAAATGCAAAAAAGATGCTTTCAAATTTTGATCAAAATTTGATCAAAATTTGAGCTCAAATTTTGATCAAAATTTGAGCAAAAAGTTTGAGCGTGTGAACACGCCTTAAGTTATTCATTTCTTTGTTTGATAGATTGAGTTTGTTTGTTCTCAAATAAAGTTGCAGTCAAACGTCTCTCAGATTTGCGAATAGCGAGTGATAGTTATTTAAACTGGTCGGCCAAAGTAGGCAAAACCTGGATTCTGTTAAGAACGTTAGATTAAACTCTAAAGGGCTGGCTGTAAATGCTAGCGGTCAATCTGCTGTTTATTGGTTTTTGTTATAATAAAATTTCACCTGTTTTGGATAAGGGTACGGTCGTAAAAGACTTGAACAGTAACTTAAGCAGCGGAAGAAGGTATGACAATGGGAAAGGACAAAATTACGTTTTTTTTATGTTGCGGACGTTGGGGGCTGGTCAGTAGTTTCGAAATCTGAGGGGGCTATGAATTAGGGCGACGATGCTACAAGGAACTAGAAAGCCATCGAATCTGCCCAACTCGAATCTACCAAGGTCCTGCAGTTGCGAGAATCCCGGTATTCTCCTATCCCAGTTCGTCTACGTAAGCCGCCGTTTGATCTCCTCTCCCGCTGCAGGGAATCTCGTATCCCAAAGGAGTACAGCGTACGCGGGAACAAAAATGACAACTAGTTTGAAATGGTAGCAATGGTGTTTTCAATGTTTCATATACGAACATTGAAAGCACGAATGTCCATTGCGGAATTTCGGAAGTTCGAACGAATCAGTAGAGTGAAAGATCCTGCTTACCCACCACAAGGTCTGACATATGACTCTAAGGTTCAGCCGATTGTTTTTATACCGCCAGGTTGAAATCTAAAATGTCGTGATGGTTTATCTGTGGGATCGGCGAATATAACTGTTCGAATCGTGTTCAGCAACCAAAAATTACGCTATCTACAAAACTTTAGCTATTTCTTAGGGGTGTTAGATAGCGTAGCTTCACAAGACGAAATTACTTGCAGGTAGGACAAAATCACTTGCAGGTAGGACAAAATTGAACAGTAACTTAAGCAGCGGAAGAAGGTATGACAATGGGAAAGGACAAAATTACGTTTTTTTATATTGCGGACGTTGGGGGCTGGTCAGTAGTTTCGAAATCTGAGGGGGCTATGAATTAGGGCGACGATGCTACAAGGAACTAGAAAGCCATCGAATCTGCCCAACTCGAATCTACCAAGGTCCTGCAGTTGCGAGAATCCCGGTATTCTCCTATCCCAGTTCGTCTACGTAAGCCGCCGTTTGATCTCCTCTCCCGCTGCAGGGAATCTCGTATCCCAAAGGAGTACAGCGTACGCGGGAACAAAAATGACAACTAGTTTGAAATGGTAGCAATGGTGTTTTCAATGTTTCATATACGAACATTGAAAGCACGAATGTCCATTGCGGAATTTGGGAAGTTCGAACGAATCAGTAGAGTGAAAGATCCTGCTTACCCACCACAAGGTCTGACATATGACTCTAAGGTTCAGCCGATTGTTTTTATACCGCCAGGTTGAAATCTAAAATGTCGTGATGGTTTATCTGTGGGATCGGCGAATATAACTGTTCGAATCGTGTTCAGCAACCAAAAATTACGCTATCTACAAAACTTTAGCTATTTCTTAGGGGTGTTAGATAGCGTAGCTTCACAAGACGAAATTACTTGCAGGTAGGACAAAATTACTCGCAGGTAAAAGAATTACGTGCAAACACCACAGAAACACCTGCAGGTAGGGTAAAGTTATGCACAGATAAAAATTATTAGCCGCAGGTAGAGCAAAATTACTCGCAGGCAATATTGATTACCTGCAGGTTATGCAAAATTAGCACCAAGTAAAAAATTACTCGCAGGTAAAATATGCCTACACTGGAGTAAACATTATTACTTCCGGGTAAGTTTTAACTCTTATGGTACTCCTATTTAAGAATGTGAAAGTTGACGGTAAGGGAAATGTTAGTATAAAAATTACTTGCGAGTAAAATTTAGCTGAATGTAATTTCAAGAATATGGGCCCTGTGCCCTTAATTGTAAGACAAAGGTAGCCATGTGTCCAAAGACGCTATTAAGTGACAAAATTATCTTTTGTGAGAGCAAATATATGGGCCCACGACGTATTGATACTTGGTCAAATTAATTACTAATAAAAGCATTAACTGTAGCTTTTGCTCACGAGTTTCCCAGTAACGACTTCTTTTGGTAAGAAATATTCCAGAGGTCATAATAAGGTGCGCGAGTTTTAAACGGCAGAATATGAAAAGTGTTAGTTTTTCAATTCGAAGCGACAACCTTGTTACAGAATTGCTTCAGAAATACAGATAATGCGCTTTTTACATTTTTACATGTTTTATCTACAATATATTTAGGTTTAGCTTGTGAACGGCATTTTACTAAAACATATTGTCATTTTATATATAAACCAGTGGTGTACTCATGGCAAGAAAAATTACGAATAGAAATTATAGTACTTGCAGCCCTAAATTTTGCAAAATGGGTACGAATCCGGGCGAAACGTCTTGTGACAGGGAAACCAAACAAGCAAAGCAACAGGTTGGGCAATTCTCCAATTTAAAGTAGCCAGGAATCAGGTAGTCATGAAATATCCATAAATGCTTTTTAAATACCTGAACTCAAGACAGACAACTTGAATGGCATTTCCGTTATCTGGTCACTAACACCACACAAACTATGAATGCATTTAATAAAGTTTTAAAGAGCACACAAATGCTGTTGCAAGTTTGCAAGTCATGAAAAATTATCATGATATCGGGCCGATATGGCGTTTCAGCAAGGAATGCGAAGTGCTGGTATGCAAAATTGCCAAGACTTCATCTTATTAGCATTAATACCGATAGCAGAATTGCATGTTATTTATTGTCTAAGTTTTGCCTAGCATTCATACTGTTGGGCAGTACTTTTCTTAAGAATATATATACTTCGGGCTGAAGCTAATTCACAAGTTCATAGTTATATTTCCAGAGGAGGGCCAACATTTTAGCAATAAATCCAATGTTTATTAATTTTCGTCAGAACATTAACAAATTTTAGTTCAGTGAATGTCGTTTAGCTAGAGGCAAAATACAACTGCCAAAAGAAAAGAGCTTTGTGATTTCACGAGCAGCTCTGGATTAATGGAGAAAATTTTTAAATGTCTATTACTCTAATCATTTAGCATCTCTCTATCCATTCAACCTATCTTGATATTTTGTGTCTCACTGAATGAATAAGGCCAGTGCTTGCCTCTAAAATCTTTTGAATTTAGTAACAAAAAATTTGTATTATTAACAAATCAAATATTGACGCTATGAATTATGCAAATAGTTATGTGTGTGCAAGCTCATCAATTCATCATTCGGGACAATTTTCACGCATGGAAAACTAAAGTGGTGTTTATTATCCATTGGGCTCTGTGGAGTATCTAAATCGCTTCTGTTTCGTTGCCAAGATAGGAGTTTTAATATATTTCCAGCAATTTAGTAGATGACAATTGAAATGTTAATTTAGCAAGTTTAACGAGCTCAAAACTACTCATATGGTGTGGTTAACCTTGTGGAGTAAAAAATAATTGTCAGGAGTATCATTAAACTAAACTAAATTCTAGTAATAGCGTAAACTATTTACATATAAATACAGTCGAAAACATTTATCGTGTAAACATGCAAAATCTTTATCTTGTCAAGCACAGTAACAAATATGTATTAATTCGTTCGTTTTGCCAAATTATTTCGATTGATTGAAAATTTATGAATCCTAAACTGAAAATTTAAACCACAAATAGCACCTAATCTCTAAATGTCAAACCAATCTTCAAATTAGCTATATACAGACTTCAGGGCCTTACAATAAAACTAGAATATATATTCCTATTTAAGCTAATCAAATATTCTTCATGCTAATGTTCATCAAATTTGCACCACAATAAACAAACATATTAAAACTGAAAATGTTATGTCATGCCGTTATTTAATATTTTACATTTGAATAACTCATGATCGCATTTATTACAACGTATAATTTACTTTTTCACAAACAAATATGCATTATTATTAATAGTAGTAGTAGTAGTTTTCGTAATATTTTTTCTTCACAATGATCTATCCGTTCCCTTTCTAGGTCATTAGGTGGTGACTTCAAAGACTTTTCACTAAGAATAACACAAGTTCTATTCAATCGAGCCTCATAAAAATAATGCGTCAGTTAGTACTAAGTGCACTAACTACACTACGCGCGTCGGAATCTTCGTAAACTATTTATTATTAAATGATTGTTTCTTCTATGTCAAAAAAGATGGTACAAATGATGAGTTTTCCCAATGTCGTAATGAATAAAATGCACGAAAATAATTAGGTACGGATTAAAGTGCATGTTTAAAGTATAAACTCAACGTTTAAATTACAAAAATTCTTGAAATATATAGTGAATTTAAAAAATACATGCAAACTCTTCAATAAAATTTGGAAATATATTTAGCTTTAAGGCTTTTCAATAATTACTTTTGAGTAATTATATTAACTGTTTAAAACATGGGCGGTACCTATTCGAAAAATTTGCAAATATTTATAGAAATTTTTCGAATTTATAATGAATTTGAAAAAAATAAATGTAAATATTTCGATGAAATTTTAGAAATAGAAATATATAGACCACCTTTTCAATAATTGGTCTGGTGCAATTTTGTAAACAGTATTAATATTAAACGTGTTCTGCTGCAGCATATCATATTTA